>JADRCD010196539.1:0-17570 GCA_019843815.1 Montemys delectorum | reverse complement strand
TGGCAGCATGTGTATAGTAGAGGATTGCAAATTCGATCATCAATAGGAGGAAAGGACCTCGGCCTTGTGAAGGTTTTGTGCCCCAGTGTAGGGGAATGCCAGGGCCAATAAGTGGGAGAGGGTGGGGTGGCAGGCATGGGGAGGGGGGAGGCAAAAGGGGTTTGTTCTTGCTTTTGTTTGTTTGTTTGTTTGTTTTGGAGGGGAACCTGGGAAAGGGAAAATGTACATGTAAATAAAGAAAATACCTAATTAAAATAAAAAAAAAATGAGTGAACTAAACAATTTAAACATTTAAACGTAGAGGAAGCAAACACTGCATTGGCTATACAAATTGATCAATCACCAGGATGGATGGTCTTTCTGCAGTACTGTTCTGAGCACCCCAGTTCAAATGCAAATAGTTAGAAACATTGTGTAACTATGTTTCTGCAACTTGTGATAAAATGCAAAAGTTGAATTTTTTTAAAGAACGGATGGAACCCTGAATATTTCTAAATTTGATGGTAATAGGGCACAAGAAGGGAAATCAGTAGGGTCAAATCTTGAAGAAAGTGCAGTGCACACTGAGAAACAACCTAAAAGGAGGATGTGGAGAGTCAGGTGTGGTTGTTCTCACCTGTAATCCCTGTGCTTGGGAAGCTGAAGCAAGAAGATTGCTGGAAGTCTGAGGCTAATCTAGACTGTATGGTAAGTTCCAGGCCAGCCTGGTCTATACAGTGAGTGCCAGGCCGGCTAGGGGTACATAGGAAGACCCTATTTCAAAATCAAAATCAAATATTAATGAAAGACTTAGAAAAGTATGCTTGTGAATTTGAATCTGAAAATACACCTGTGAATAAATTAGGTGTGTGTGTGTTTGTGTGTGTTTGTGTGTGTGTGATGGAATCACTTAGTAATTTGGAGTTTTAAACTTTATACTACTTCTCACATGGCTTCCAGACTTAATTGACATCAGGGTTATATTTTATTATAAGGAATATAATTCTTTCCTTTAACACAGGTTTGCATATTTATAAGATTATAACTTATACAAAGTTTATCAAATAGCTGTGCTTAATATGGCTCCAAGGCTTTCTGCTTCTCAAATCTGAATGACTTCTTGTACATCAATATAATACACTGTCAATGATGTCCCATTGACTAATGTGTGAATGTGACATTGGACATTGTCATTTGTTTTAACTCTCAATATCTATTGTGAAGCCTTGTGGGCTATTTATATAAGCAGCTGTAGGGTTGTGTCTTTCCAGAAAGAGAGAGCCTTCACTTTTCCTATCCTTGACTGAAACAACATTGTCAATCTTGTTAACGGTGAATAAGAATATTAGAGACACATGTGACAACTGAGGTAGAAAAATTAGGTCCCTGCTGGCAATTACCTATCAGAGCAGATTGACTGATTGCCAGAGCTAAAACGCATGTAAACTGTCAGCCGTCATAACAGGGCAAATATCACAGAATCACAGAGCAGAGTCAGGTAAAAATCCACTTTTCACTGTTGGGGACCTGCCCTCGGTGCCACACATTCATAATCCTCTCCCATCAAGCCAGGTCTACACATTCAGAGACGTCCATCATTCTAACAGTCAAATATATGTCCTGTCAAATACATTCAATGGCCCTCATGATAAGTTGGACGGGAAGTGACATGCTACACATGATTGAGTAGAAAGGGCATATCATGTACAATTCCTGCTGTCACATTTGTTATTCCATTTCTATATCTCTGTGGCAGACTTAACCTTGACATGTCCTAGATATAGTTGTTATGGCCAATTAATGAGCTGAACCAGAGTAAAAGATTAATATATTTTTTAAAAAATGCATGTAAAATATGACTAAAGATATACTAGGAAAGTAGAAAGAGAGAATTATTCTCTTTTGTGATGCATAAGTTAGTTTTTATCATGTGTTGAAAACACATGTATCATGATTCATTGAAGAAAAAAAAAAGAACCTGAAGTGTAAATGTACACCTTAAATTTGTCCAAAGTGGCCAAAGAATCTTAAAGATTATGTACCATGCAAAAGCTATTGTTTTAAGATCTTTTATGTGAAGACATGATCCTCATTACTCAAATGAAATACCTACAAATCAAGTTATTCAGAAAATATTGAGAAAAATCAAACTTTGGGTCAAATCATATGCTAAAGAGAAAACAAGCTAATCCATTTGTTCCAGGCATTGTGTTTTTAAACACATGCATGGACCATGAAAATAGATGGGAACATTTTTTTCTTTACCTTAAATTGTTCCTGAATTTTATAGCATTAGAATTTCATACCAGTAGTTGGCATTGGATCACCAACTAGACCATTGAAAATGACTACTTTCTTCTGGTTGTAAGAAACATTCTTTGCTTTTTTTTTTCTCCATCTTTTATTAAAGAGAGAGTATTGATAGAAATGATTTCCCCCTTTTATGGCTGCTATTTTTTGAACATATTCCTCCCTATCAGATATTGAAACATTAAATATAAGCAATGGGACTTTAGCGATCTAATTACGTCATGAGAGTACCTTCTTGTGCCCTTATAAGGGAAGTTTCATGAAGTTGCTCCTTTCTTTTTCTTCCCAAATTTCGTGGTGGAAAATCAAGTATACCCTCCTTTTGAAGGTGTAGCTCTTACCAGTGAAACCTACCGCCATCTTGAATGATAATCCCCACATCCCCTGAAATATATGTAAATAAATTTCCATATTTTATAAGAAGCTACTATGGTTGAAATATTTCATTATAACAATAAAGGAAAGGTGTTATGTGGTAATTCTAACTCTCCTTATCCTGGTAATTAGTACCATCAAGTTTCTGTGTTTGGAATGGGCTATGAGGTCAGTTCTGTGATTGCAATCATGTGCTTGTAAACCATTTCCTGATTTTTGTTATTGTTTTGGGAGCTATTTATAAGTTTTATATCATAATCCCTTAACAGATCTATGACATATAAGTCCTTTCCCTTAAGATCACACGTTCACTTTCTTAGCTCTCTACAGTTCATAAAATTTATAATAATAGATTCCAATATGTCTGATATTTATGTTGTTTCTGGGCTCATGGGCTCTGTCTAAGAAATCACTTGTCAGGACCAATGCCATGAACTGTTTACTTGCTTTCTTATAAGAGATTTATATCCTATACTTGGATTTCTTGCCCTTTTTGATTTAACCTTCACATATTAGAAAAAGTTATACTTCATTGGGTCCTTTTTTAATGTTTGTGTCTGTTTGTTTGTTGTTTTTTGCATACTTTAGAGATGCTCTCTCATGTTCTAAAAAGGTCTTTTTACTTCAGTGTAATTTTTATGTTGTTTCAACCTGTGTGGTTGACTATAAGGACTTGCACATGCAGGTACACATGTGTGAATATGAGATGAGCCTCATGTTATACCCACTGTTCAGATTTTAATCAGTATGATCAAACACCTGAGAGAAATAAGTTAAGTCATGGAAAGTTTTTTTTTTCTTTTTGTTTTGTTGTCTTATTTTTTTGAATTTTTGTTTCAGATTTTTGAAAGTTTAACTTATAGTTGTTTGACTGCATTGTTTCTAGGTTGTCATGAGGTACTATGATTGAAAGGCATTGTGAACCAAATATCTTATTTTATGTTAATCAGAAAGAGAGGAGAGGAAAGAGAAGAGAAGAAACAGGAGGGTGAAAAGAAGAGGATGAAGATGTCCAGGTTCATGGCATATATTTTGAGAGGACAGTATAGGGACCAAGTTCTCCCGACAAGCACCCTCCTGCTGAAGTTTCCAATATTTCCTAAAGTAGTACCACCAAGCAGAAGGTCAGACCTTTAAGACATGAGCCTTTGGAGATATTTCATATAAACTAAACCATGTAACATTGTCCACTTGACACAAACCCAGGCATATTTGAAAAGAAAATCTCAATTGAATGTTTTCTTCAATGAGATTGGCCCATGGACAAGTCTGCAGAAGCAATTTTTGTTATTAGTTCATATTGGAAGGCTCAGCCCATGTTGGATGGACCCATACCTGGGAAAGTGATCCTGAGCTGTATAAGAAAAGTATCTGAGCAATCCAGGATAAGCGAGCCAGTAAGAAGCATCCCTCTACACTGTCTGCTTCAGTTCTTACAAGTTCATGAGGCTTGAGTTCAAATAAAAACTTTCCTCAAGTTTCTGTTTGTCAGGGTGTTACCAGTTACACCAATGGAAAACAAATTAGAACACAATATAAAGTAATACACATATTAGCTCATCCAAATTACACTGATTGTACATCAAATTGAGTTGAATTTGTTTTATAATCCCTTGGGGAACTTTCAAATTCAGAAAACTCTGGTTTTCAATCTCAGAATTTTTCAAACTATGCTAAGAGTTCTTCTCATTTAGGCCTGCTTTGTTAAGTCTTTTGTTTTCTTCAACAAAAATTTACTTATCATTGTTGCTATGGTTCCAAAATGGTTAGTCATGTCTATTTATTTAAGTCATATTAATTCTACATAAATTATTTTGGATACATTGTTTTGTGATCTTATATACCTAGATGTCTTTTCCTTAATGAGTGGACTGACTATGGAGAATATCAGGTTACACAGCTCTGCAATCAAATCCTTGTTTCTAGAACATTCACAGCTCAAGAGATTAAAGGCTCTATCTGTTTGTCACCTGTCTGATGCCCTAAATAGAACTGGAATATTTACTATAACAACATGAACATACATTGCTACAGTAGGTATTACTCTATCTTAAAATGCTAATGTCTCCAGATTAAATGTTCACCTCATCTTATCCACAACCAGATGCTAGTGAGGTCTTTGAAGTAGAAACTTCTTTGAAAAATTAGTTATGTCAAATGATGGTTTGTTGGGGCACATAGGTGAAAGGATGTCTTGTTAGAGCAAACATGTGAAAGAATGTTTCTCTGAAGCAGACACAAGTGAAAAGATGTTTCAATATATCAAACACTTGAAAGAATGTGTGATGAGGATTATAAATATGACCCTACAGACAATGGGAGATGAGCACTGACCATTAGTTCACTGCTCTGCCTTTCTATCCTTCATTAATAACACACATGTATTAGTTCATCCTCCATAGTGTTGATGAGCTCAACTTGTGGTAATGGTGCCACTGAGAAAAGCTCACCCAAGAACTCCTCATGAGATACCTGCCAGAGCTTGCTGCTTCCATGGCCCCGCCTCATGCCAGTTAGTGAGCTTTCAGAATTCAGCTACCGGTTCATGCCTGGTGTCGTCCTCCCTAGAGGACTGGTCTGCAACTGCTGCGTCATGTTCTTTGTTTGCTACAGGACTGAACTGCTGAAAAAGGAGATCGAGTTTACCCCCAAAGAAGTATTGCTGAATAGGTTCACCTCTCCCATATCCTAGCAACTTTTCTCTTCTACTACCTCTGCTGGGTGGTGGGTTAGAGGAGAGGTTGGATCATTATTAAAAGTAGGTTGCAAAAAAATGTAGGCCTATAGGTCTTATTCAATAGTTTTGTTTGTTTTCTTTTTTCTTCTTTCTATTTCTCTCTTAATTTGATAGTCCTCTTGATTTCTAGACAGATAGATCAAATCAAAGCAGGGTTACAATTGGGTTCAAGGATATCCTGGACTTGTTGTTTTGTTTTATTTTCTACAAAACACTTGAGAAAAAGCATGGGAATATAGTGAATCACGAACAACAAGTTTTGTTGTTATTGCGTCTATATCACAAATCTTGAGTCTATGAAACTGACAGGATAAGGTTTGGGTAACAGCAAATGTTCACTACCTTGTTTGGGGAAAAGATCCAGTGAATGTCAAGCCAGTAAGTACCTTCTCCACAAATCCATCTATTTCACAATCACTGACAGAGACAAACTGAAGGCTTGGTGGTCCCTTTCTCCTGATCCCATTGGCATTTTAATGAGAATGGAGAGGAGAGACAGGATGAGATCAGACATGCTATTTTCCATAGGGAGGCTCATTCCAAGTCAATCCCTTTCATATAAAAAAAATGTCAATGACAATCCAATTAATACAAACCAAAGCAAGTTGAACAAATACCAAATTTTATCAGCAGAAGTCTAATTAATTGACTAATAAAATATATTCAACTTAAAAACATAGAACTGTCTTGTAATCATTTTTATTATTGTGTGCACATTTATATGTAGTGTGCTTGCCCTGCAAGCAAGAGAGTTTGAGATTTATTATCTTCCTGCCTTACATATGAACCTAGAACTTGCTATTTCAACAAGACTGACCAAGCCACTGGGAAGGAGGAGGGAGAAATAGAAAATAGATGGTATAAAAAATTTTTCAGCATTGTGTGTGTGTGTGTGTGTGTGTGTGTGTGTGTGTGTGTGCGTTGTGTTTGATAGTGTTTGTAGGACTTTCAATAGATTAACCAAAAAATAAAATTAAAAGCAAGATGTCTCAATTCATGGCATAGATAAGAATGTCAATTCACAGAAATGTATTTGTTTATGTCAGTGACTTAATGTGTGGCTATAATAAGCATCTTAGAATTACTTTAAAATTTTGGGGGTATTTTAAAGTTTCATGATATAAGGAAGAACTATTAGAAATTATTTTAAAATGAGTAAACATCATTTCCAATATTCTTTTTAATTCTAAAGTTCTTATTTTTGCAAATATTCTTATAATTTCAAGCGTCTAATACATTTCAATAGACCAAGCACTTTACAAGACTTTTTCATCAGTTGTATCACAATATTCAAATATTCATATAGTCTGCATTTACAAAGTTTGTTATCTAAATAATGAAAATGAAACGGTTAGCCTAGTATACTGAATCTATTCTGCCAAACTGTTATAGTATAAAAATGCTGAAAACAGCATTATTTTAATTAAAAGGTAAGTACCAAATAAATAATCTACTCCACTGTTCACGTCACAGATGTTAGCAACCCATGTCTAACTGCCATTGACTCAGCCCATTAGCTTCTCAGTCTGGTTATCTTATTATAGCAGCTCAGTAAATTTGTCAATGTTCTTCTAACCTCCAGGACACCCGGAACAGGTCATGTCTTTGGCTAGATTGACTGGAAACTGCTGTCACTAAGTGATGGTGTCTGTATTCTTTCTAAGTATTAATGGGCACCCCTGCACAATGCATCTGGGTCTGCAGTCTGACTTTTTTTTTTCTTTCATTCCCTGTAGACCCTGGCGCAAAGAAAAGATAGATGGTGGGGACATTTTTAGGTTCAGACCTGAAAATACCCCATTGGGTTCAACAGTTACAATATAATCTTAATATGGAGTTGTATCTCTTCATTAGTATAAAACATTTATAATATATTTGTTTCTGAAATACCATGTGACTCATCAATACTTACCAGGGTCATCCTTAAATCCTTAATCATTGGAAATAGCCATGTAGCTGTGGGTTATAATATGACAACAGATGACAGACAACTTTTAAGTTATCCCTTTAGTTTCTCCATTTGAATGATCATTAAAATCTTACAGTATAAATGTTTCAAAGTTGCAAGAAAAATCATTTTCACTTTTGCTTTTTATATCCCTGATCTGTGATAATATCCAAAAATGAAAAACTCAACTCATCTGATTATCTAATAAATCATATACTGAAAGATTACAAAAAACTGGCCAAATAGAGTCAAAAGTAAACATAAAATAAACACATTATAACAAATAACTCTCCTCTAAAGCTACAGTGCTCTATAAGTTGGGGAATGGAGAGCTGTCTCAGTAGTTAAGAGCCGTACTGCTTTTGTAAAGAACCTTGGTTTCCTTACCACCACCCATTTCATCAGCTCATAACACCCTGTAATTTCAGTCCCAAGAGGACTTGATGCCTCTGTTTTTTGTGTGTACCTACACGCATGTATACACTGGTCCCCCACTAAGCACATCCACTCAAATGTATGTTAAGACACTGATCTAGTCAGGTGGTACCTTAGTTAGGGTTTCTTTTGCTGTGAAAAGACAACGTAGCAACTCAGTGAGCAGTAAAAGTATGCTGGAGATAGATTACTTAGTTGTTTAGGAGTACTTGCTACTTTCTTGAACGTCTGAGTTTGGTTCCTTATACCCATATTGGACAGCTCACAACCATCTGTGACTCCAGCACCAAGGCATCTGGCTTCCTAACCTGGCCCCTGAGAGCACCTATACCCCAACATGCAAAAACCTGCATACTCATAATTGAAACCTATAAACTGACCATATGAAATTTAAGAAGAAGAAAGACCAAAAAGCGGATGCTGCCGTGATTTTCAGAAGTGTGACCAAAATACTCATAGGAGGAAAAATGGAGACAAAGTGTGGAGCAGAGACTGAAGGAAAGGCATCGAGGAACTGCCCCACCTGGAGATCCATCCTATATACAGCCACCAAACCTGGGCGTTATTGTATATGCCAAGAAGTGCCTACTGATAGAAGCCTGATATGGCTATCTTCTGAGAGGCTCTGCCAGAGTCTGACAAATATAGAGGAGGAAGCTGGCAGCCAACCATTGGACTGAGCTCAGGGTTCCCCAATGGAGGAGATGGAGAAGGGACTGAGGGAGCCTCATGGAGTGAACAACAGTGTCAATAGGCCAGCCCTCCTCCTCCAAAGCTCCCGGGAATGGAGCACCAACCAAAGAATACACATGGAGCCATCCATGGCGCTGGCCACATATGTGGCAGAAGATGGCCTTGTTGGACAACAATGGGAGGAGAGGCCCTCGGCCCTGAGGGTGTTCGGTGTCCCAGTGAAGGGAAAGCTAGGGCAGGAGGATGGGAGTGGGTGGGCGGGGGAGCACTCTCATAGAGGCAAGGGGAGAGAGGATGGTATAGGGGATTTCCAAAGGGGAGGCCTAGAAAGGGGAAAACATTTGAAATGCAAATAAAATATCCAAAAAAAAAAAAAAAACTATAAACTGAGCCCACCCATTCCTTATCAAAGCTAGAATGCCATTTCTTCTCCACTTTCTTCTTTTTCCATCAACACTCATGATCTCTCATTTGTGATTATTAAAAAATATGCCAGTACGTTTATATACACACAAATGCTGCTTATGCTGGCTGATTGGGCCTTATAGAAAGAGTCCGATAAGCATAGAAATAATGATAGTTGCTAGTGCTATCTCATATGTGACAAATCTTACATTCACATATTTACTTTCACATCTGATTGAATCTAGGAAATAGTGACACAATTCTATTGAATATATTTATAAAATACACGTACATACCCACAGGTTGAAATTTCAATCAAAATCCAAACTTTAAAGTGCTCTAAAAGTCATTTTCCCCCCTCTGAGCATCATAATTATGTCACATGTGGAAAATCCCATACTTAAATTTGCATGATGGTATCTAGTCAAAATTTACACTGAACATAGTCTAAAATATATGGATGAGCTAACACTTACTAAGGATGTAAGAAAAAGCATTATGGAAATTGATCAGGTAGTAGCTTAGTTTCAAAATATAATTTTTATAAAAGAGATTAAATGAAAGCACTGCATGGGTGAACTTCCAAAATGGAAGACACACGTGACCACTTGGCATTAGAAAAACCTGTGAACAATGATAGTTCTACTGGATACAGAACAAACATGGCACAGTATTGGGTCTCATTGTTAGAACTAAGCAGAAAAACAAATTAGTTGAAGCTATATTACACTTGTGATTTCTAAAACAAAAGTATTTTTTGATAGCTCCTACCTTATTCATTATAACATTTAAGATATATTATCTTTTTATATCCATTGATAAGCAATATAGTTAGCATGACCATTTTAAAGAGGAGCAGACATTGAATATAATTTTACAGCATATCTTAAGGTTCGTTGTTTGAAGTTCGTAGGACAGCAGCTACAAATATTCATGATAATAGTTTTCCTAGGGATCTGATCCAGATATTTCTTTCTCTCCTACATTTGTGCCGGACATGACTTGCAGTTTATGAACACTTATGAAATAGCATAAAGAGAAATTTCTCATCTAAACTATGAATTAAGAACTAAAATGAAACAAAGCATCAAAAACAATGCACGATTAAATTTGAATTTTAAGTAAAGAACAAACAGGTGGAGTCGTTAGAGATGGCTAAGTAGTTATGAGCATTGGTTACTGCAGCAGAGGACTGTGTTCAGTTCCCAGAAGCCACATAGCAGCTTACATTCATCTCTAAATCTTCAAGAGGTTCTAATATTCTCTTCTCACTTCTGTAGGCAACAAACATGGTGCACAGACATACCTACATGACAAAACATTCATATGCATAAACTAAAACTAAAGCTTAAAAAGTAAGTAAGTGTGAAGTAATCATCATTATATTTCTGGCAGGTTTTAAGCTAGTGCCCTGCTTGGCTAGGTAGATGGACACATTTGAGTAAGAGGTTCTGGTTTGCATAAATGACCAAATAGACCATCCTTACAACAAAACAACCTCCTAACTTTTCTCTGTTGGATATTTTATGAAATAAGAGTTTAATTTTAATGAGAAACCAGTCTGCAATGCTGCCAAGCCTCCAAAGCCAAACATAGTTCTAAAGGTTCCTCTATATCATCCAAGCAACAGATAGATGGTGCTGCATTAGGGGAGGATAGACGTGTAAGAAGATGGGCTGGTTGCTGGTTGTTTCATCACTCAGCGTGTTGGTTGGTTACTTTTTCTCTCATTGTCTCAACTTAAATTTAAAATGAGCTATTGATGGCATAAACATGTTTTGATCTCTTTGACTCTTCAAGGCATTTACTTAAATATTGGATGGAAGAATTATTTTGTAAATTTATTAAGGGTCTTTTTCTAACATTGTATACTATTTTGGAACCTTCTGTGATTATTTCCTGTTTGTACTAGAATGGTCATCCTCTGCTGGCCCCCTACCACTTTACCTCACACTTGCCATGTAGTCAAAGACTATGCTCCAAGTACTCTATGGCATGTACTTCTTGAAGGAGATGATAGATACATCATCTTAGCCAATGAGAAAACCAAGGCTTAGAAATGTGCAGATACTCCAATCCTTCTTAGAAGGGGGAACAAAACACCCATGAAGGAGTTGTAGAGGCAAAATATGGAGCAGAGACTGAAGGAAGGACAATCCATAGACTGCCATACCTGGGGATCCTTCTCATATTCAATCACCAAACCCAGACACTATTGTGGATCCCAGCAAGTGCTGGCTGACAGGAGCCTGATATAGCTGTCTCCTGAGAGGTTCTGCCAGTGCCTGCCAAATACAAAAGTAGAGGCTCACAGCCATCCATTGAACTGAGCACAGGGTTCCCAGTGAAAGAGCTAGAGAAAGGACCCAAGGAGCTGAAGGGTTTTACAGTCCCTTAGGAGGAACAACAATATGAACTAGCTAGTACCCTCAGAGCTCCCAGGGACTAAACCACCAACCAAAAAATATACATGATGGGACTCATGGCTGCAGCTGCATATGTATCAGAGGACGGCCTAGTCGGTCATCAATGGGAAAAGAGGCCCTTGGTCCTGTGAAGGTTCTTTGCTCCACTGTAGAGGAGTGGCAGGGCCAGGAAGTGGGAGAGAGTGGGTTGGTAAGCAGAGGAAGAGGGGAGGGAACAGGGGTTCTTTTTGGAGGAGAAACTGGAAAAGGGGATATCATTCGAATTGTAAATAAAGAAAATATCTAATTAAAACAAAAAAAGAAATGCTGTATAACTTCTCCTAAAGACTTCGATCTATGTGGTGTCAGAACCTGGATGTGACTTCTGGTTAGGTCCGTCTAAAGCTGGAAGTCATAATGTTTCTGTCCCCACTAATTTCATTTCTGTTTCTGTAATATAATACCCTGAGAAAATCCACTTAATGAAAAACTGATTTCTTTGGCTTACAACTCCAGTTTACAGTCCATTATTATGTGAACCTCAAGGTGGGAACTTAAAGCATTAAATCACAGTCAAGACCAGGGAGATAATAAACGTGTAGCTGTCTCTACTATCACATATTCCCCAAATCAGGGAACGCTGTCTCCCATGGTGGGACGAGTATTTGAATATCAATTGAAATTTAAGAAAATCACTCCTGATATGCCCAGGGGGAAATTAGATCAATATATTTCTTCAATACAGTTTTGTAAAAGTGATTCTAGTCTGTGTCAAGTTGACAGACTGTGTTAAGGTAACAGTTAAAACTACCCAGCACACTGCCATCACATGTTGACTATGAGTGAAAGTACTGCATAATTGTATTTAACCACTGTTTTGGTCAGTTGAAGACCTTCCATTAAAATTAATAGATACAAACCAGGGTGTCAGGCTGCAAACAAAAGACGGACAATGCTTGCTGCTATCTTTTCATTATGTCCTGTTCAAAATTGGCATATACTTACTGTTTATGAAACAACAGTTGGGTTAAAAACTTTTTCCACTTCACTATATTTAATATTAACATTAAATAATATTCTATGGCTTTGAAATGATTAAAATAATGTGTTAGGTTTATAAGAGGTGTGTGTGTGTGCGTATGTAATAATTTAAAATACAATCATTAGAGCTATTGACTTAATAGCAATTTCAGAGACACTCATTTGAAACCAGTGTTTCTTTCCTGATTGAATCTGACCTACCAATGCAATCATAAAATGCTGGGTGACAAACTTTCTCCCAGGCATTTTGATACAAAGGATGGGTATGAGAAAACCCATCTGTTAACCTTATTGCTAGGTTAGGAGAAGCAGAGAAGTCAGAAACTGGAGAACTGTAATCAGGCTTCAGAGAAAGGCACTTGGGAACCAGAGAAAAGCCAATGAAAACAATATAAAAGGATAAACAGTTCTAAAAAAAATTAAATCTATGCTCAGGGGGAAAGGGAGCCATTTCCACTGAGGTGGAAAGGGAATCGTGAATAATGTTCTCGTTGAAAAGCTGAAGGGCGCTAGCAGGTGCACAGCTCCTATTTTGTAGCAGAGTTGTAAAGGGACGAAGGAGAAAGCACTTACTGGAACATCTGCTGCTCAACCCACTTGAAGAAAAATAAGCAGGCAGCAGAATGAGCACATCTGCCAGCGTTCAGCACATGCAGAAGAGACACAGCATAATCAAGGAGAGTCCGAAAGCACGTGTGTCCTTCAGATTTCCCCAGAGCTTCAGGGGGAGGGATAGGAGAAGGGTAATCATCCGGAGGGGCTTGTGATACTGGGGGGACACTCCTTCCAATCTGGAGACCGAATGGAGACTGTCTGTGCAGGAATGAAATCACAGCAGCTGAAGCCTAAGAGTGGACTTCAGAGTCAGCTGATCATTTTGCTGGGACCCACTGCATCAAGTAGGGGAGGAGATGCCTGCTTGGAGGGAGAGAGTCTATCAGGACAATGACTGACATCTGAACCCCTAAAGCATGCCTACCATAAGGAAGGGTAGAAAGGCATGATTAAAAATTATTTACGTCAAACTTAAGATGCTCCCGTTTCTCAATTGAGCACTCTATTGGTCAATATCCACAAATCTTGGAGGTCTTGTTAAGGGGCAAGATTACTGTATCAGTCCCTATGTCGTAGCTACTTTTCTCTTGTGGTTGAGATAAAATAACCGCCCAGGAACACTTTAACGAAGAAAGAGTTTATTTTGGCTCTCTGTTTGAAGTACAGTCCGCCATGTTGGGGAAGCCACGGTGGTAGGAGCGGATTTCCATTCTATTAACTGCAACATAACGCATAAAAAAAACAACAAAAGATAGAGGATAAAAATCTTTGTTAGCCACTCATTAGTCTCTTGGTTTTTTTTTAAATTGTTGTTATTCTTTTTTTAAAAAAAATATTTTATTAGTATTTGAGAAAGGACAGAGAGGAGCGAAAGAACAGAGAGAAGAGAGAGAGGGGAGAGAGAGAGACAGAGAGAAAAACAGAGACAGAGGAACAGAGAGAGACAGAGACGAGAGACAGAGAGAAAGAATAGGAGGAGGACAGATGATGATTGTGGAATCAGTCCTCCTTTTTCACCTTTCTGTGGCTATTGGTTTCAGGAATCAAACTCAGATTTTTAGGCTTGAGGTTCAAGCGTTTTTATATCTACGTCCCCAGCCTTCATTAGTGAATTTTACCTTTTATACCAAAGACAAAGAATGTTTGTGAAATGGAGTACAGCTGATAAGAAATCAGAACAAACATGAAACTCAAATAGCCATCATAACCTTGCCAAATCCAGCAGAGAGAGTTTGTGATTGACTGCATGTGAGATGGGAGTAACGGGCACTGTGGATAGAAAGTCACTCACGGTGACCATTTTCCCTGAACAACTTCTATTCTGGACATGAGGACGTAGAGGCCGTCAAAGTCTCATGTTGTTTTTGAGCTTATCAGAAAGGAGTACAGCCACAAGCATAGAGTAAATGCCTAAAGGAAGGGTCACACAGGTGCTTTTGGTTCTTTGAGATAGCTTACACCCCACCGTGTCTCAAAGAGGCAACAAAGGTTGGCATCCATTATCTGCTCTTTCACCCCAGGGATGTTGAGAGCGCATCTTCTGAAGGTTGGGAGTTAGAACAGTGATAACAGTTTCCTTCACCAGTTTGTAAATGTTTAAATTCACAAATAATGCCATGCCTCAGTTTATTTCTTGAATTTTAATTTTCTCACAATTCATCCACAAGGGATGAATGAGAGATGGCTTAATGGGTTATGGGGGATTGTGACTCTTTCAGAGGTTCTCAGTCTTCTTCTCGGTGTCCATGACTAGCAGCTCACAACCATCTCTAACTCCATCTCCAGAGGACCTGACCACTTTCCTGGCCTCCTCAGGCATCTGCTCACATGTCATTGACTCACCCCAGTACACACACACACACACACACACACACACACACACAGACATAGACACACACACACAGACACACACCAATCACTAAAACCTAATCATACAAATCTACAAGCTTCTTCCTGTGATAAAGGAACAGTTTCTCTATCACACATTTTCTGCTTCTATAAGTCTCTTATGTTCTCTATATTGATATTTTAATTAACAATGGGTATTTTTTATGTTTAGAGTTTTGCCATTAAGTGGAAGACTAATATCGATAAGTTTGTTATAAATTTGAAGCTTAGTTCCTTTCTTTCTCCACATCACCTATTTTTTTAAAGACTTCTTTTACTCTGTGGGTATATGTCCCTAAACCTCCTAAACCACTATGAAATGTTTTTCCAAATGGGTAGAGTTACTATGACTGCCTCTGCCTCCTTCAGGTACCCAGAGTTGAGTTCCACCACTGTCCCTGTCACTGCTGCTTCTCCTTGCTTCCTTTGTACCTGGCTGATTCTTATCTTTCAGTGTTCTTGCTTTTAGTCTACAAATCTTAGTTACTGATAAAGAATGATAAAAAGCAAAGGAACAGCTCCATGGTATGCCATTATTTTAAACAGATAAATATAAGAACAAATCAACAAATGAAAGACTTCACAATAGCACAGCACAGCACAGAACAAGCACAGCATAGAACAAGCAAAGTCAATGTAGCAGTCACAGTCCTAAAATCAAAATGGAATCTAGGTTAAAATTCAATATATGATGTGAAAAAGTCTGATGCCATTTACAATGTGCAAAAGACAGGTAAACCTCCCATGAAAGCATATGAACTGTAATAGAAAGCAAGAAACTGAAAGATAGCCTTTTAAATTACTTAGGACAAAAAGTATAATGACATAAAATAGAAAATCAATTATTTCTGTAGAGATGGCCAGGGATCAAAGGCATTTGTAGAGGACATGCATTTGATTCCTAGCACCCTCCCATGTCAGCACATAATCTATGAGTATGTGCTCTCAACATGAGCACAAACCCCCACCCATAAACACCCATATACACATAATTACACATAATAAAATACATGTTCATATATGCAGACAAAATATGCATGCATGTAAAATAAAAATAAAACATTCAAAAATGTCCCCTATTCACAGAATATATATTGATCATAATTTAGTTTAAGTCATCTCTTTTTTAGTGACCTAGAATGAGCATTGTAAAACCAAGGCTAAATTCTATGCCGAGAGACATTCCTACCCAAAAATTTTCAAATACTAAGTGTGTGAAGTAGGATGACTTTTAACTGACCATGTTCAAGAATGTTCCATGTGGATGTCTATGTATGAGTTTCCTTAATAAGAAGTTCTGGATTTTTGCTTGAAGAGAGGGTGTTTGTGAATTATCCTTCAGTCTCTTCTCATTTGGTATAAGTAATGGATATTTCTTCCTCTTCATATCTCTTGGTTGCATTGTCCACCATTGGATTCTGTAAGAAGCAACCAATGCTTACAAATAGTCATGGTGTTCCAACCATTTATTGCCAAACGTTATTGAGATACAAGATCCAGCATCTGTATTATTGTCCGCTATATTGGATTAAGATATATTGAAGGAAATGTCTTGTTCTCTATCTACCTTTGAATTCAGTCGAATAATCTTTTTGGTGGCCCAATTTTGCACACTTGTTCTCCCGAAATATTACATTTGCTTAGGGCCTCTTGAAAGAGGCATGACTGTGGATTTTTGCCTAATTAATTAACTAATTCAGTGCTGTTAGGAGAAAGGAAGTCAGAGAAGCAAGAGAGAGCAAGAGGACACTTAGAAGGATGGATCTTGTGCTTGAGAGGAGTTTTAGGACTGAAGGGAAGTCAGATGGTTCGATGGAAAGATCTTGATACAAAAATAAATCTGTCTACCTTATACTTTCATGCCAGTTTTCTGTCAACTATCTGTTTTTGGTGGGAAGTGTAGAATAACGCCCCCCCCCTCCCCAGGTTAAGCAGCTTAGCACAGAGTCAGAGAAGTCTACAGGGCTAAGTGGGCAGTTGAGAAGCTGTTTGTTTAGTGACATCAACAGCAGATGCTGTCTATTGTGGGGAACACAGCATTGCCTCCAATCTGTTTAGTACAAACCCACTCTGTTTTACAGGATCTTCCTGTTATATATGTGCACCAGTCCCTTGTGTCATATTCACACCTGTTGCTTGAAAAAAAAAAACTCACCGGTTCCTATCAGTCATATCATCATCTTAACTAAGCAAGCCATGAAAATACTTGCCAACTAAATTATTAATGTTATTTCAGCAACAACAGCCAAAGATTCATATTACAGGAAAATTCATGAATGACATTTCCCTCCAAATGATTAGGAAAGGTTAAAAGACAAAGTTACCCCCTTCCCCCTCTATACTCCTACCTTAAGGTACATATGAAGCACGGGTGGCAGATGAGGCCACCAAGACTGATTGCCTGACCCAGGGCAGACAAAACCTTGGGAAGCTCACCTACAAGGACATTCCAGTCATACTATCTTCAAGGATGACCAATGTCTTGCTATGACCACTTGTCTTGCAATGGTTGGTGTCTTACTGTAAAAGGCTCTTACTGAAAGGTGTTTGACTTTCTATGACATTCTCCTTCAAGCCCAAATATGGTTCCTGGTAATATTAAGAAACATTAATTGCAGCTTCTACAGCAGAAGATTATGAAGGATTGTGGGACATTGAATGATCATTGACAAGGAATGTGAAGCTGATTTGGGCTGCATGGATGTCATTGGATAGTGATGAATGAAGGTGCAGTCAAGGGGACATTCTGCCCATCATTTACATATCCATGGCCTTAGACATGGCAGGTAAACTGAACTGG
>JADRCD010196537.1:0-12191 GCA_019843815.1 Montemys delectorum | reverse complement strand
CAAGAGAGTGTCTTGCTTTTCAAGGGACCTGAGGGCAGGTTGCTCTAGAAGGCAGGTGTTCAGCCTAGGGAGGCCCTCCTCACTCTCCGGGATGTTTGGCTGTACAGAAAGATTTTTTTTTTCTTTAATTGTCTTGACTGTTACAGCAGCAACTGATATCTAGTGTGACCTTTAACGCACAGGATGGGCTCTGTTCGAACCACCAAAAAGAACCCTCAATCCCCATAATGTTCAGGATACCCAAAGTAGAGTCCTGGGTGTAGAAGCATGGGGAGAAATGAGACAGGGAAAAGAGGGTGAAGAACACTGTTTGTGAGTCTGAGATGTCTGTGGTGCCTCCTACCTAGAAACAACAGGACGACCTCTGCCTCTCTGGCTGCTAGGTCCCTTCTATTGGCTACTCTCTATTACACTTTAATTCTGAGAGCATCAGGCCACTGCACAATATGTAAGATACAGGGGAAGCCGGATGGCCCATTCAATCCTGAGGCACAGTCTCAAGAATATAAGGTTTGGAAAAGACTCAAATCCTTGACTTAATTTATTAGCAACAGCTCATCTGCACACAGCATCCGGGAACAAAGTGAACTTCCCTTGGAACGTCTTGTTTCCAGCTCAGTGAGAAACAAAGGCTATGCCTGGCCCATTGAAGCAGGCTCCAGGCTTCTCCAATAGAAGGTAGGCCATTTAAACCACGAAGCAGTGGAAGCATGCACTTAGGGATCCTGTGAGCATCCTATGATGGGCAAGAGAGCCTTTATGAAGAATAGCCAAGTATTTAGGACTTTGTGTTTTTAAATGTTCGTCTCTTTGTAAAACAAGAAATCGAAGAGCCCGAAACCCTGCAATTTCTGAGTTTTCTGGAAACATCTCTACACGGCTTCTTAGCACTGGAAAAGATGGCTGTCTAGTGCCAAGATCAGTTCCACCCCAAAGGAACTATGTTTTTACACAGTGTTTCAGCCCCAACTGGGAGAGGAGGGGCAGGGATTTAAAAGAGAGTTAATTGAAGACCGAGCTTTGCGTTGCTTGAATCCTGATCCAGGTTTCTTGCGCAGAAAACAAGAGTACACACAGCCTGGCAGGAAGCAGGAGCTACAAGAGAAGTGTTGGAGTCCTGGGCTTCAGATACTAACCCAGGAAGTCTGAGGCCCCTGGGCGCTGTAGCATTCCCCTTCGAATGGCCTCTGGCTTAGTTTTGCAGTAACCTCTTTCCCCAGGCACTAAAGCGTCATGGCAATACTCATACAGGAGTGCTTTAGTGAAATGGAGACACCAAGGACGCAAGAGAAGCAGGGCCAGCTAGGGCAGAGTCTCCAAGAAGCCTGCAGAAGCTTATGCATTCTGATATACTGGATTTTTCTCTTCCTTAGTTTGCGGTTTAACCCACCAACAGCAGTCCTTTCCCAAGCAAGACCATGGCAGCCATTAACTAAATAGTTTTGTTAGAAATAAGAAAACAACAAATTCTAGAAGAAAGTCCAAAGCCAGAGAACCAGCTAGGGGAAAATTTATGAAGAGAGCAATCAGATTTTTTAAAAGTTGTTATTTAAATCTCCAGGTCACCCTTGCTTCCTCTCAAACACAAGGGTCAGAAAACTAACAGCAAAAAATCAAATGAGCACACACACACACACACACACACACACACACACACACACACACATCTGTTTTTTTAAACTGTGAGAAGATACAGGCCTTCTGGCCAGGAGGACTTGGGAAGTGAGGGTGGGGAGGGTTTTCCTTTCCTAAAGTCCCAGGTTGCTACTTGCTATTCAGTACTGGCCTGATCCAAAAGAAAGAGAGAGAGAGAGAGAGAGAGAGAGAGAGAGAGAAGAAAGTTGCCCAACCGGTTTGGCTGCTTCAGCCGGCTGGAGAGAAGAAGTCAGCCGCAGCTTATCTCTGTGCGCTACAACTTGGGCATTCTTCTAAGTAAACGGCCATCATTTCAATGCTACCCCATCCTTTCTACTGCGAGCTTTGAATTCGACTGTCTTCGGATTAAGCCGCCTCCATGGCAACAGGCTGGCCACACTGCCCTGCCCACCCCCACCAGACCTTTTCTGTGGCCACAGGGAAGGGGTGGGGGAGTACTTGGCGACACTCGCCTTGGCTCTCTTTTCAGATCGTAACCAAATTGAGAAACTTGCTCTGGGTCCCGGTGGATCAGGACTTTTGCTTGTCTCCTGCACACGGTGAATTCGACACCCACCCGCGCGCATCTATCTCTGCGTTCAGGAAGTGGATCAGGGCTCTGCCTCCCGAGCCTTTCTGCTCCAATGCTCGCTATAAACAAAGCGCAGAGGAAGTCAGATCTAACTTTCCCTGGCTCCTTTTCTTCTCCCAGTTCAGACTGAGCCAACTTTCTTTGGATGCCTTTTAAAGATCGGAACCCTGTTGCTTTTTTCCCCCCTTTTTCTTCTCTATCTTTAAATCTCAAAGCTTTCCCCAATAGTGTGCCCACCCACGCCCAAAGCAGCAAGGCTCTGTACGTTGGGAACAATAAGAAGCTGTTTGGTAAGAGTGTTTAAACCAAACAAATCCTTTATCATTACACACTTGCCAAACTGCCTTTCCCTCCTGCAGTCTCCCGGCTAAAATACAAACAAGAGGGCAGCAGTAACCTTTGCTTGTCAATAGCTGAGCCTGGATGGGCACTTCCAGAGCGCCAGTTAGCAGCCAAGGAGGGTTAACAGTGATTCAATTAAGGTTGTCCGAGCAAGACATACTCCAGACAGAATGGAGACGGCTTATCTGTCTCATCTGCAGATACTACTGTAAAAATCACATATAATTATAGGCCCCACCCAGAGTGGAAACTACTGGAAGTGTTATCATTGGCTTGGAAGAATTCATCTCTGGGTTTCTCCAAGGGCCATGGGAATGAACATTTTAGAACCAGAGGCACCTGGTAAATTGGAGAACATTCTTAACAGAGCCATTCCTGCCACCCAGTAAAAGAAAATGTCCTCAGTGAATAGAAGCAGGGTTGAGAGATAAGCAATTCCTGGCCTGGAGGAGGCCGCTCAGGTTGGTGTCCTATGTTAAGTCTTGCAAACACAGCCATGGTGTGTTTCACCTTGCTTGTCTTTGACTGACCTCATCTGTACACAGAGGGGTGATCCGTTTCCTGGCACAGACCTACCAGGCCATAAAACATAAGAATGCCGGAAACAGGGCCAGGCTTCTTCCTGACTCTCTGGTCTCTCCCCTGCTATGCAGACTGGAAACCACACAGACAAGCCAGGCATGGGGGCCTCTGCCTCTGATGCTAACATTTGAGAGGCAGAAGCAGGGGCATCTCAGATGTGAAGCTGGTTGGTGCTATATAATGAGACTAAAACCACAAGTGGAAAAACAAGGTTGGCTGGCATAGAAAGAAAGGTCTTACTTGAGCCTGTGTGTGATTCACATTAGGTCCTCAGGAAAAGAAAGGAGAGCCCAGCTAGAACCACACAGCAGTGGACAACTTACTGTAGAATCCGAGGCAGGAGGACTGAGAGTCTGAAGGTAGCCTGTGTTACACATAAAATAAACAACGACAACAACAAAACCCAGCTGGTCTTGGTGGCACAAACTTGAAATCCAACCAACTGACTGCTGAAACAGGAGGACTGCCAATTCAAGACTCGCATGGGCTAAAGAACAAGATCTAGAGTTGGCTGGGAAAATTGGTACGATGGTCTTAACATTACAAATGTAGCTCAGTGGTAGAACTCTTACCCAGCATTCATAAGGTCTGGGTTGGATCCCTCACGGTGCTTGTAAATTCCCTGGTACTGGCAGTTAAACCTTTTCACACTGGCTGAGTTCTCTCATTCTGGAAGGACTGGCTCCCACAGACCTTGGACTGTATTTGCAAAGTGATTTCTATATAGGAACAGGCCTGTACTCTCATGATGTCTCCTCCCTCTTTATCAGCAACTGCATATATGCTATGGATTTTTATAGACTAGTAGGCATATAAAATCCTTCAAACAAGTTGTAATTGACTGTGATTATTGGGTAAACAGTGGCTGGAAGAAACATGTCAGGTTCTGGTAACAGCTCCAGATGAGACAGGGGTTCTCTGTGTAACAGCCCAGGCTGTCCTAGAACTCAAAAGATGGCCTGCCTCTGCCTCCTGTGTGCTGGGTTAAAAGTGTGCACCACCACACTTGGTTTACCAGGCCACCTTTGTCTCCCGTTCATAACTATTGATTTCCATGTCTGCGTCATTCTCTCTGGGGTTGTTTTCCAGAAGCCCAGCATTGTCCTTCAGCTACAGTGAGGCTGAGATTCCATTTATATATGGCTAGCAAGAGAGGCAAATGGAGAAACCAGGGAGCTTGTGTGGAGGGCTCCAGAGGAATGTGGTGGGCGTTAGAATTCATATGCACCCCCACAGGAGGGTTCGCAGCAAGTCACTGACCAGCCCCGACTAACTGCTGTGCGTTCAGAGACCTCGGCCAACTGCCATCCACGGGCTTTCTTTCTTATTGTTTTAAATTGCATTTATTTATATTATTTTTGTGTGTACGCTCACACATGAAAGTCATAGGGCACCCGTGGAGGTCAGAAGACAAGCATCGGGAGTCAGTTCTCTCCTTCCTCTGGGTAGGTCCTGGCATTGCACTCAGGTTGGGGACACTCGCCTTTACCTGAGAGGCCATCTTTGTGGTCCTTGTTTCTGTCGCTGTCTCAATACTCAGGTTTCTAGGTGGTGAGGCTTCTGCACAGGGGTGTGCACGCACCGGTACCCACCAGATCACAGGCTGCATCCCTCTTCAGTGCCTCTCGACCGACAGTCTCTCTCCCTGAATGCAAAGCCCGTGCTGGCAGCCAGTGAGTGCTGTAGTGCTGGGGTTACTGTGTGCAGCCATGCCTGGCCTACTACGTGGTGTGCTGGGATCTGAGGCCAGGTCGCCACATTCATACCAGAAGGTGTTCTTGCCCACTGTGCCATCTCTTGAGCCCCCAACAAATTGACCTATATTATTACTGAGTATGGAAGCTGGGACAAAGGTCACACAGGCTTGCCCTTTAAACAGTCTAAGTTCATGCTTACAAGGAAAGCAGAGACAAAATCCTGCCCAATGGTCAACCAATTCATCTTCATCATTATCATCATCATCATCATCATCATCATCATCATCATCATCATCACCATCATTACCATGATGATGATGATGATGATGATGATGGTGATGACAATGATGATGATTTCAGTGCCTCTCATCTCATACTACATATATTTGTGTCCCCTCGAAACACAGTTACAGACTATGTGTTACATTTAGTTTTGGCTAGGTTTTTATTTGAATACTCATCCTGGGATATTTTGAACTAGTGTTAAGGGACTGCCTCTGCCCCTCTCAGTCCTGCCCTGGGGAAATATACATCCTTATTTATACACATTGGACTTGGTTATAGGGCTCTTGTTAGCCAACGCGCTGTCCAGAGGTGGGAGGAGAGCACAGCTCTGCTGTGGGGTGGGCGATGGGCTTGCTCTTCCGGCTGGGGCCAGGAGATGCATGAACCCAAGGAGGATATGCAAACCTGGTAGCACAGGTGCTGAAGCCTCACCTGGGTGAGCTGAACCACAAGATACTTGCAGGCGCTTACATAGGGTAAAGAAATGATGGAGAGCCGGGCAGGGGTGGCGCATGCCTTTAATCCCAGCACTTGGGAGGCAGAGGCAGGTGGATTTCTGAGCTCGAGGCCAGCCTGGTCTACAGAGTGAGTTCCAGGACAGCCGGGGCAACAGGGAAACCCTGTCTCAAAAAAACTGAACCAAAAAGAAAAAAAAAAAAAAGAAAGAAAGAAAGAAAGAAAGAAAGAAAGAAAGAAAGAAAGAAAGAAAGAAAGAAATGATGGAGAATGACTGAGATGCGAGATGGTCTCTCACTTGTCATTAACACGGCCATAGCCGAGGGATTTACACGGCCATAGCCAAGTGATGCCAGGCTCATGATATTCATAGGTTTTATCTAACTAGGCAATACAGTTATAAATAATATAATATAAATGAAGTAACAATGAAGTTGAAGTAAAGAAGAGGGAAGGTGGAAGGGGGTGAGCTCATACCTGTAATTCTCACAGGCAGGAAGCTGAGGCAGGAGGATTATTGAGAGTTTGAGGCCAACCTAGAACTACACAGTGGGTTCCAGGCTAGACTGGGTTAAAGTGAAAGACAGTGAACAAAAGCACTGTCTCTAACAGCGTGTCACTCTGCAGCCCAGGCTGGCCTTGCTGCCCCAGCCTCCCAAATACCTGGATTATAAGTATGTGTGTGATCATAATCTCTGAGGAGAAGGTGTGAGGGCTTGAGACAAAGATCTCATTCTTTAGTGCAGGCTCCTGGCTGGCCTCGAACTGCCGGTAACTCTTACTGACACACCCAAGTGGTAGGTTGCTGACTGGAGCTAGCAAGCAGGCCTTAACAGTGTTTGTTTGTTTGTTTGTTTGTTTGTTTTGTTCTTAGTTGCCTTTTGCTTGTTTTATTTGAATTTTTTTGAACTTTAAGCAATTCATGTGCTTTCCTTATAAGAGTAAAATTTAATAGGGAAGTTAATATTTACGTGAAGAAGAAAGCAACGGGCATCACCATTTTAAAGGCTGGAAACAGAGCTGGAATAATTGCTCAGTGGTCCAGAACTCAGAGGACCTGGGTTCGATTGCCAATTCCCACACGGTGGCTTATTACCGTCTATATCTGGGGAACTCTATGTCCTCCCGAGACCTCTTGGGCACCTCACTCGGGCAGTATGTGGTATGTGTGCTGGGGATCAGCTGTGGTTCCTCATCCTGTCCTCATTTCCCCTCTCAGGGTGTCTCAGGCTGCTGCACACTGGGTGAGTCTGGAGCGGGTTGGGTGCGCAGGATCCTGGTCCAGCTGGGAGTGAGTTTGGGGGTGGAGGTGCAGGGGTGTGGAGGTTCTCTGCCCAAGGCCTTCTGCCTGGATTTTAGTGTTACGGCTCCTTTAGATGATACTCAATGAAAGCGTTCTCCCAGGCCATCTTCAGGGAAGCAGTGGTGTGCATAGCCTTTCTTCCAGGTGTCCAAGGACTGTACATGAACTGTGTAGAGTGGGAATGAGTTTTCAGGATAGATGTAAAAATCATCGACTGGAGTTTAAAGTACTGTGAATGCTTCATTTGCATGGAATCCCAGGCACCCAATGGGCGGATCCTTATTGGGAGAGAGGAAATTGAATATATTCATTTGCCAAGGACTACATGACATTTTTCAGGTAGAAGATTGGAATCAGGCTCCCCAGATCAGAAGAAAAGGGAGCTCTATTGGAGAAGGCATTTCACACTGAGCCGAGAGAAGCTGTCCAGACATGGTAGACCACTACCTTAGCAGCAAGGTGTGACCGTGGCACACACATTCAGGCAAAACACTCTTACACACAATGACAAATATAAAAACTTTTTTTTTAAGTAAAGAGACTAATAAAAACAAAACTTTAAGCTGGGAGGTGGTGTCTCATGAGCTCAAGGCCAGCCTGGTCTACACAGCCAGTTCCAGGACAGCCAGGGCTACACAGAGAAACCCTGTCTCAAAAGCAATACAAAACAAAACCCCAAATTTTAATCTCACTCTTATCACAATTGGTTAACATCTTTTTTTTGTTTTGTTTTAATTAATATCAGTTTTTTAAAGTTTCACCTAGCTTCATGATTCCTTACTAGCCAGGCAGTGTACATTTGTAGGCTGGTTGTGTTCAATTTGAAAAATATCAAGTTGGTTTTTTTGTTGTTGTTGTTCCAGGACCTCTAACATTTCAGGGGCAATTCCGGTTTCAGGACCAGTGAGGAGTCTTGATTGTTCTTTGAGGATCTTTACAAACCAATTTGTTGCTGCTGTGTTCATAGTGAAGATGAAGGACTTGGTCACCCGTTGTTTGCATCATCTTTGCCCGCACCAAAGCATCGTGTTGAGTCAGCAGGAACGTATTTCCCTCTCCATTTCGTTATCTTTACTCATGGATTGATTATTAACCCAATAACATCTTGTTCTGTTCAACAGAGAACTCATTAGATTTCTGAAGGTCAAAGTAGATCATATATTATAAGCGACTGCCTGATTACATTAATATTACAATGTGTGTGTGTGTGCATGTGTGTGTGTGTGTGTGTGTGTGTGTGTGTGTGTTTGGTGTATGCATGTATGCCTGTGTGGTGTGTGTGCATGTATATGTGTGTGTGGTGTGTGCATATGTGTGTATGTATATGTGTGTATGTGTGTAGTGTGTGTGCATGTATGTGTGTGCATGTATGTGTGTGCATGTATGTGTGGTGTGTGTGTGTGTGTGTGTGTGTGCACGCGCGCGCGCGCGCTAGGGTGTTCATACTTGTGTGCATTCACAGAGGCCAGAGAAGCCACTGGATGTCTTATGCTGTGACTCTCTACCCTGTTCCCTTAAGACAGAGTCTGTCACTGAGTAGGGAGTGAGACTGACAGTCAACCAGCCCCCGTCTCCGGGTCTCCTCCCCTATGCTGCTGCTGTTACAGATACTCCATGGACAGAGCCCAGCGTCTTACGTGGGCCCTGGGTATTTGAACCCAGGTCCTCAAGCTGGGGCAGTGGACACTCTCACTAAGCCATCTCCCCAGACCTCTGCATCAAATATAAAATATGAATAACCCATGTGATTGCATACGTATATTGGCTATCAGTAGGACCCACGCTCTGAAATTTATTTTTATATTTGGGATAATGCAATTTCATTTTTAAAAAAATATTTAGGATTAAATTTACACACTTAAAAAATACCAAATATATAACTAGAAATTATAGCATTTGGCTGCAATGACATTTCACACACTCCTATTTTTATTTTGAACTTCACAAGGTTTTGGCTTTCTTTTTTTTTTTTAACAGATTTTATTTGTATTTTAAATTATGTGTATATGTGTATGGGGGGCTGGGAGCATGAGTGCTGTTGCCCTGGAAGTCCAAAAGAGGGCACTGGATTCCCTGAAGTTAAGTTGTGAGCTGCCTGATGTGGGTCGTCCAATCTCCCCAGACCTACACACACCCATCATGCCATGACTTTGTGGAATGGACAGCTGAGGGAAAGCACTGAATGCAGAACCCAGAAAGCGAACTATGACGACCAGAAATGATCTCAGTTACAGAGGCGTTATTTCAAATGTGTTAATATTTTCATCACACATAGCAGCAGGATATATTTAAACATTGGACAAACCTCTTCGCTGAAAACTTTTGCAGTTTTTTAAGTCAAATATTTGAGCAACCTCGGGTCATTAGTGGGGTTCAGATGTGCATACGCAGATGCCATCTCACACCTAACGTGAAGCATCAGTTAATTGGAGTACGTCAGAATAGCAATATCTGGCTATACTTGGCTAGAATAAATGAGAGATGCTCTTGAGAAGAGAGTGAGAAAGACAGTGGATTCCAATCCATTTAAAGACTACCTACCACACTGAAATGTAAGCCCCAGCAGCCACTCGCTCGCACAGTCACCGGAACCCAGCGACACTTGTGCATCTCCACATGCTTTCCAGCTGAGTAGGGGAGGGGCTGCATGAGAAGCAGAGTCTACACACCAGGTCTAGAGGATTCGCCGCTTGGCCCTCTTCAAAAACTGTCCTGTGGCAGTAAGGGGTATTGATACTGGCCACTTGGCCATCTTAAACTACAGGACAGGATGTCTATGTCAGGACTTTAACATGGCTAAAGGGCTGAGAACTCCTCACTCTCTAGGACGCTCTTGGAAAAGGTGTTCACTCTGCCTTTAGAAGAGCTTGTGATAGAGAGAAACTCTTGTCTTTAGGGTCTCTTAGGCACAGTGTGTAAGAGCCTGCTGTGATGTGCCCAGCAATTGATTTCCTTTGCCTTGCTCTCTCTATTAACCACAAGCTGAAGCCAGGCATCCCACTAAAGCTCAGAGAGGTTAAGTAGCTGGCCTAGAAACACCCAGAGCTGGGGATGAATCGTGGCTGAACTGGGTCCAAAAGCTGAAGCAGACCAGCAAGAAGGAGTGGGGAGGAACTGGAGAGGCGCCTCAGGAGTTAGAGCTCTTGCTGCTCTTGCAGGGGACGGGAATCAATTCCCCGCACACGGAAGAAGCACACCACAGTTGCCTGTAACTCCAGCACTGGAAAATAACACAGCCTCTTCTAGCCTGTGAGGGCAAACTGCACTCACATGTGTGCACACACACACCCAGACACACCACACACACTACATACACATCACACACACACACACCACACACATATATATACTCACATCAAACACCACAAACATATATACACACACACTCCGTGCATACATATACACAAAACACCACACACATACCAAACATCACACATACACACATATACCACAAATACACACATCACACACACATATATACACACACATATACACACTCCACACACACACACACACACATGCCATACACACACATGGCAGGGACTGGGGAGTAACTAGAAAGAGTGATGAGATGTTTTCCTGTGTGACAGGGTATCAGCCATGATAGTTTATGTGTGAGTGGAGAAGCCTAGGTAGTCTTCTGATAGCCAATAAAATAAACACAGGCGGATTCCTCCTCCAATACCAGGTAGCTGTGGCCTCTGGAGAGCGTCATAATCTCCCTGAACTCTAGTCTTCCTGTGTTAAACGGAAATGACATCAATGGATTAACGACATCAGCACCATGTCACCATCCTGAGCATCAGTGTCATAGCACTTATTACCTAACATCTGTCATTCAATGGGACAGAGCTGCTGGGCTCTGGGCTGACTGTGAAAGCATAGAAAATGCTAAAATATTATCAAATATTGCTGCAAGTGCTCCCTTCCCCATATGCAAAGGACGCAGCTCTCTTATGTAGCTTTTCTTCTCCCTCCACAATGGCACACTCTCCTCAGTGGAAAATGACACACAGCACGCTTTCCTGGTAGTGTAGAAATTGAGAGTGGTTGTTACACACCTATAATCCCAGAGTGGAGAGCTGGAGACAGGAGCATCAAAGTTCAAGGTCGTCCTCAGAGATGTGGTGAATTTGGGGCCAACCTGAGCTACGTGAGAGTCTATCTCCAAAAGAGAGATGTAATGCCTCAGAGAACAGCTGATCTCAGCCACAGCAGCACCCTTCACTCTACGGGCACTATGTCTGTTTTCCAGAGTGTGTGTGTGCACGTGTGTGCATGTGTGTGCATATGTATGTATATATGTGCATGTGTCTGAGAGTGCGTGTGTGTGCATTTGTGTGTGCCACTTGTACAGATGTCAGAGAGAAACAGAGGGGTCAGTTTTTCCTCCTGTCAGTCACTTCATCTGTTGGTATGGAGATTAAATGCAGTAACGTGTGTGTGTGTGTGTGTGTGTGTGTGTGTGTGTGTGTGGTGTCAAGTGCATTGTGGGTTCCCAGCCCATGTGTCATTGGAAATTTCAAAAGCACATGTAGAATCTGGGTTTCGGGGCTGGCTACATGGCTCAGTGGCTGAAGGCACTTGCTGCCAAGCCTGGCAACCTGAGTTCATTCCCCCGGTCAAAGGCATCAACTGGCTCCAGCAAAATGCTCTCTGACCTCTGCGCAGACACATATACAGCCAGTCAATAAAACGCTAGACATGCAAACATGTGTTTCATCCCCAAACACACACACACACGCACATGCGCACGCACACACACACGCATGCACACACACCACACACACACAGACACGCGCACACACACACACATACATACACACACACGCACATACCACAGACACACACATATGCACACACACGCACACACACGCACACGCACACACGCGCGCGCGCGCACGCACACATACACACACGCGTGCACACACACCACACACACACAGACACGCACACACGCACACACATACATACACACACATGCACACACCACAGACACACACACATGCACACACTCGCACACACATGCACACACGCACACACACGCACACACACACACACACACGCGCGCACACACACATACACACGCACACACACAATGGTATGCATATGGATGGTAGAAGACAACTTTCAGAAGTAAGTCTTTCCTCCTGCTATATGAGTTGCAAAGGTCAAATTCTACCTGCTGGCCCATCTTTCTGTCCCTTTTCCAGGTTCTTAAACTAGTTCTGAATTTCTCCTTCAATTTCTTTACAGACATACCAGAAGAGGGCATCGGATCCCTTTACAGATGGTTGTG
>JADRCD010196535.1:0-28181 GCA_019843815.1 Montemys delectorum | reverse complement strand
GGAAAGGATGCAGCCTACACTGTAGACATAACCCCAGCCCGACACTTCTTCTTTTATTACTTAGGTGTTATTTTTGTTTGTCTATTTTGAGCCAGGAACGATCTTAGTATGTAGCCCTGGTTGATCTAGAATTCACCATGTAGACCAGGCTGGCCTCAGACTGCTGGATTAAATTCTCTGTTGGGATTAAAGGTGTGTACCAACAATGGCTAGCTTCTTTTTTTTTTTTTTTTTTCTTTTTGGCCTGGCTTCTTTTATTGCTTAAGATTATTTAGTATTTATTGAAAAGATTTAAGATAAGAATATCCAATGTTGGGCTGGTGAGATAGCTCATCGGTTAAGAGCACTGACTCTTCTTCTGAAGGTCCTGAGTTCAAATCCCAGCAACCACATGGTGGCTCACAACCATCTGTCCAGCTACAGTGTACTCATATACATAAAATACATAAATAAAATCTTAAAAAAAAAGAATATCCAATGTCTACTACCTACTTCCAATCCTTATTCTCTCCACAAGCAACCACTGACCAGAATTTTTCTTTTTCTCAAACATTCTTCAACTTATGTACCTAAATATGTAAACATTATATATATATATATATATATATATATATTACACACATGTACACTTCATTTAATCCTTTTATTCAACACACATGCTGGCGTGCTGTATGTTTCTTTATGCTGTGTTGATTCCACTTGCTACGTCTCAGGCTTCATCCTATTTAGTAGCTGCATGTTGCTCTCTTGTGGATAGACCACGGTATGCAGATCAACGAGGTTGTTTCACGTCTGTTATAAACAGGGCTGCAATAAGCATCTTTGTCATACTCTCAGAATACATGAGTGGGCTTGCCAAATAACCCCTAAATGTGGCGGATGCCTCTCAGGGTAGAACACTTGTCTGTATGTACAGGCCTTGGCTTCCATCCCCAGATAGAAAGGGAAACATAAGTCCTAAAGGTAGAATTGCTGAGTCAACGATTACACTAGCCTCAGTGATTCTCAGCCTGCCCCTGAGCAAGCATGATGAGTGGATTGTCCCACCCTCGCCAGCACCATTATGAGTAGGCTTGGCCCCATCCACGGTAATACTTGTTTCTATCCTTACCAACACAGGCTTTTGATTGGGATGTAGTTTGTTTTTTGGTTTTTTTTTTTTTCCATATGTGGGTGAAAGTTAAAGGTGCCACCACACCTTTAACCCCGGATGACCTTGAACTCATAGAGCTTTCTATGTTAATCCTATGGGATTCGTAGCCACTATTCCTCAAGGTCTCCATTCCAAGATTCAGGTCAGAAACTTGTATCTCTCAGCCTCCAGATTAGGGCCACAGGTGAGCCTTCTAATTCTGGATTGTAATTCATTTCAGATGTAGTCAAGTTGACAACCAGGAATAGCCACTACACTTTCAATACCTGTTTTCAAATTTTAAGCGTGTTTAGCAGTGAAATTGCATAAAATTGCATGGTAATTCTGTGGTTAATTTATCAAGGAGCTGCCAATCTATTTTCCACAGTGCGTGCAACTGTGAGCAAGGGCTTTCAATTCTCCACAAACTTGTCAATACAAACTTTCCTTTAAAAACTATTTTAGTGAATTTAAGGCTTGCGTGGTCTACCTGACTAAAAATCAAATAACAAAAACAACAAAACAAAAACCATACAAATAGTGCGTGCGTGCACACAACAGCAACATCAGGACATACTTGTGGAAGTCACAGAGCAACCTTGGCTGTCAGCCCATGTCTTCAGAGTGTCTTTGTTTGCTTCGGCAGATGCTAGGTAGCTGGACCCTGAGCTTCCAAGGATTTGTGTTTCTGCCTCTCATCTTGCCATGAAAGTCTTGGGCTGGTGCTGCCTCTGGAAACCATGTGTGGGTTTCAGGGATTGAGCATAGACCTGTGTGCTTTCACAAGTGCTTACCCTCTATGCCATCTCCCCAGCCAGAACCATTTTTTATTTGTTCGTAGTCTCATACTCAGGAGAACTACCTGTCTCTGCTTCTCAAGCCCTGGCATTTAAAGAGTGCCCACCTCTGCCAGCCCCCTAATTGTGCTCTTGATTTACATTCCCAAGCAACCAATGATGTTCTATTAGCCTTTTGTATATCTTCTTTTTTTTTTTTTTTTTTTGGTTTTTTTTCGAGACAAAGTTTCTCCATGTAGCCCTGGCTGTCCTGGAACTCACTCTGTAGACCAGGCTGGCCTGGAACTCAGAAATCTGCCTGCCTCTGTCTCCCAAGTGCTAGGATTAAAAGTGTGCCCCACCATCGCCCAGCTCTTTTTTTTTTTTTTTTTTTTTTTTTAAATTGAGCAATGTATATTCAGCCTTTGTTTTTGGTTAAGCCTCTTCCTCTCTTTTCCCCTCCCCCTTCTAACCTGTGATTTACTTAAACCTTAAACTTTAGGGTTTGACTTTCACCCACATATGGTTTTCTAGACCAAGAGCATCCTAGAAACAGCCTTGATTCTGCCGTGATGACCTGAGGGCTGTGCCTCATAAGGTTTTTAGCAGTGAGATGATGGAACATGTCTGAAATCCTAACAAATTTCTAGCCTTTCTGAGACAACTCAGCTGAGCTATTCTGATATCTAGGTTGATGTATTCTCCCCACAACATCAGTGAAGATGGCCAATAAATGCTGAGCAATAATTGAGGGGTTTCCCAGAGTCTGTGGGAAATGCATACCACCCCCTGGCACCTTAACCTTAGGATCTGAACAGGGGTTTTTTTTCTTCTCTACATTTGTGTCTTGTTCTTCAGCAGAGATCCCTGATATTCTTAGGTCTGTACACTTGGCAGAGCCTCCCCACCCCCCAGTAATTCCATGCACAAGTTTCTACTCAATTGGATTTCCCTGAGCCTCAGGAGGACTGAGATCTGATTAAAGGCCTTGCATATATTCTTTACCTTTGTAGGGCTTCTTTCCAGTACAGATCCTCTGATTCGAACGTGTATGGAGTGTTGCTAAAGGTATTATGCAGCCAAGTTTCCCTCCCGAGTCAACACAAAGCTATAACTCTCACATCAAAGGGAATAAAACACAGCTTATCAGTCAGGAGGTGGTAGCACACACCTTTAATGCCAGCACTGTGGAGGTAGAGGTTCAAGGCCAGCCAGGTCTACAGAGTGAGTTTCAGGATAGCCAGGATACAGAGACAGTATCTCAAAACAAAATCAAACAAACAACAGAAATAAAACAAAACAAAAAAGGGAAACAGTTTCTCCTTGAGACACAAGAAACTCCACAAGAAACTGTGGCCCAGAAATGCAGATCTGGTTTGCCCCCATACCATGTTCCAATATAGTAATGGTTCGATGAAGTTTTGATAGTTACAGAGCAAGAGAAAGGCATAAATCAAGGAATTTAAGATTATCACATTTATTTAGTGCACATAGGTCAGAGAAGAGTCTGTGGGGCTCTCTCTACCATCATGTGACTTCAAGTCATTGGGCTGGCAGTTGGCACTTTAGTCTGCTCAGCATCTCGCAGCCCTCCTCAGGGCACTTTTCAAATCCATCACATGTGGAAACAGGAGGTAGGTGGAGTTATAGAAAAGACCATCTCCGTTACAGATTTTAGATGTTTAGATGTTACCTTTGAGGGTTAGTGGAAGCTGGTTGTCTGTTAAGGTAGTGTGTCCCCAAGGTTTTACATGGCAGGCAGAAGGATGTAAGGCCAGACAGAGGTGGACCAATACTGGTTATTAAGGGGACTAAGGATAGCATAAGAGAATTTGCCTGTTAATATGCAGTATTCCAACTCTCCGAACTCACAAAACTCAGCCAGGCAGAATCTTTAACATAGGCGTGGCTTTTTTCCGGGGATATTGGTTCAGATCAGTATCTACTCTTTGATACCCACGTGGTAAAGGCCTTGCTGGGTGAACTATGTGCTGGGTTTCCTTACGGTGGATGGATTCTTCTACACTAAGTGGTCGCCGCTGGGTGTATTGGAAAAGGTTCTTTTCCATACGTAGGTTAACGAGCATTTTATTATGAAAAGGTCTTTTTTGTTTTTCATTTTATTTGGAATGTGTAGGAGCATTTTGTCTGCAGGTATGTCTGTGTACCACATGCATGCAGTGCCCTAGAAGCTGGAAGAAGTCGTAGGATTCCCTGAAACTAGAGTTACAGATGTTGTGAGCCACTGTGTGGGTGCTGGGAATTGAACCTGGGTCCTCTATAAGAGCAATCACCGGGCAGTGGTGGTACATGCCTTTATTTTTTTATTTTTTATTTTTTTTTGTTTTTTTCAAGACAGGGTTTCTTCGTGTAGCCCTGGCTGTCCTGGAACTCACTCTGTAGACCAAGCTGGCCTCGAACTCAGAGATCCGCCTGCCTCTGCCTCCCAGGTGCTGGGACTAAAGACGTTCGCCACCATTGCCTGGCTCCCTTATCAATTTTTATTGTGTTTAAAATGTTATTTTTATGTGAGAGTGTTTTGCCTGTGTGCATGTATCTGTGTGCCTGGTGCCATAGAAGTCAGGAGAAGGTGTTAGATCGATCCCCTATTGCTGGGATTACAGATGGTTGTTGACTTTCACATAGGTGCTGGGAACTAAACCCAGGTCCTCTGGAAGAGCAGCCAGTGCTGAGCTATCTCTCCGTTTTGACTATTTTGAGACAGAATTTTTCTGATAGCTCTGCCTGGCCTGGAGCTGGCCTCATTATGTAGCCCAGGCTGGTCTTGAGACTGTAACAAGTTTTTTACCTCTGCCCGAGTGCTAGGATTGCAGCATGAGCCACCTTGATTTTTTTTTTTTTAAGAATTATTTATTATATGTAAGTTCACTGTAGCTGTCTTCAGATGCACCAGAAGAGGGCGTCAGATCTCATTACAGATGGTTGCTGGGATTTGAACTCAGGACTTTTGGAAAATCAGTCAGTGCCATCTCCTCAGCCCATGAGCCACCTCGCTTAACTATGAGGTTACTTACTAGTACTATTTCTTCTTCTTTCTTCATGTTTTGGTTTCCTTAGACACTGTGTCTGTCTGGCCTTAAAAATCTAATATTTAGCTAAAGTTAGCCTTGAATCTACTCTTCCCACCAGCAGCATCTGCAAGCTGGCTGGCATTACAAGTCTGGGCTACCACATCCACATAAAGCAAAAATGGCTTTTTCATTGACTGAAATAGTTGTTTCTTACCTTTTGCTCTAGTAATCTGCTGTATGTCATGGGCTGATTTTTGTTGTTGCTGTTTTTGAGGCAGGGTCTCATGATATAGCCCTGATTGGCCTAGAACTCCCTCTGTAGACCAAGATGGCCTTGAACTCACAGAGATCATCAGCCTGCCTCTCCCTTTCAAGTACTGGGATTAAAGGTGTGTGCTAGCCATGGATTGATTCCTATATTTTGAACCTGTATTCCTGGGAGGAATTCTGGCTAGCCATGGATTATAATTTCGTTAGTATACTGCTATGTTTGTTTCTTAGTATTTTGCTGAGAAATTTTGCATATATACTTACTTTATACTCTCTTCCCTGCCTCTCCTTCCTTCTGTCCCTCCAAGTGTGTGTGTGTGTGTGTGTGTGTGTGTGTTGGGGAGGGGGATAGCATATGTTAATGAGCCCAGCTTTGGTTCTCACACCTCTCCCTCTCCTCCTCCTCTGGAAGAGTCTCATGTATCCCATGCCTTGATATATATAGCTGAGGATGACCTTAAGCGTGGATCCTGGGCTGGGCATGATGGCACACACATTTAATCGCAGCACTCAGGAAGCAAAGACAGATCTCTGTGAGTCTGAGGTCAGCCTGCTCGACATAGTGAGTGCTAGGACAGCCAGAATGGCATAATGAGACCCTATCTCGAAACAAAGAAAGAAACAAGCACCATCCAAAACTCATGGTCCTCCTGCTTCCAACTCCTGAGTGCTGGAACTGTGTGTGCCCATTCTTTGTAGGGCTGTGATGTTATTCTGCCAACGGATATACATTCCCAGCCGTCTCACTGATTGAGAGAAACATTGTTCTGGTTTCTTTCACTTCTTTATCCACGATTTCCTTTAGTCCTTTAAGGACTTCATAAGTAGTTGATTTCAAGTTTTTGTTTGGGAAACTCAAAGCCCCCGATCCTGTGCTTCCTCAGATACTTTATTTTATGTGAATGGAATATTTTAAAGTTTCTCTATATATTTCGCACGTTTTCACCGAAACCAGGTCACTTCAATTTTATTACGTAATAGAAAGAGAAGCAGGTGCCCAAGGCAAGGAGGTCCAAGGAGATGAGCAGACAGGAGAGGAAAAGTGAAGAGGGACATTCTCTAGGCCTTTGCAGAATCCGTGTGCTGGAATACCCACATCTATAGAGTTTATTTACAAGTCTAGTTTAGCCTTAATCTCTGCCTCTGCCAACTCTGAAGACCTGCTGGAGATGCCAGTTTATAATTCCCCCCAGCACCATCTGAGTGTGCATCATGGATTAGACACTCCAGTGTACGGGGTAGGATATATTTTCCAGGAGCTAGAGAGATGGCTCAGCAATTGAGAGCCGTGGCTGTTCTTCTGGAGTTCCCAGGTTTGATTCCCAGCACCTAAGTGGTGACTAACAGTTGTCTGTAACTCCAATTCTGTGGCCTCCAACTTTCCTTCTGGGCTCTTGGACACTGCACACACATGATGAACAGACATATATGCAGACATGACACTTATACACATAAAACAAAAACCAAAATGTTGAAAAGGGACATATGTTCCAAGCTTCTTGCTCCTCGTCTTTTCTTCCCTGTGTTGTTGGTAGTGGTGGTGGGTTTTTTTGGTTTGGTTTGGTTTTGGTTTTTTTAAAGATTTATTTTTTTATGTATATATTAGTACACACTGTAGCTATGCAGATAGTTGTGAGCCTTCATCTGGTTGTTGGGAGTTGACTTTTAGGACCTCTGCTCACTCTGGTCAACTCTGCTTGCTCCAGTTGGCACTGCTCGCTCTGGTAGACCCCACTTGCTCCAGCCCAAAGATTTATTTATTATTATAAATAAGTACACAGTTGCTGTCCTTAGACGCACCAGAAGAGGGCGTCAGATCTCATTATGGGTGATTGTGAGCCACCATGTGGTTGTAGGATTTGAACTCAGGACCTTTGGGATGAGTAGTCAGTGCTCTTACCCGCTGAGCCATCTCACCAGCCCCTTGTTTTGCTTTTGTTGTTGTTGTTGTTGTTGTTGTTGTGTTGTTTTGGTTTAGTTTAGTGCATGTGTGTGCGTGCGTGTGTGTATGTGTGTGTGTGTGTGTGTGTGTGTGTGTGTGTGTGTGTGTGTGTATTATTTGTCTTAGCTATGATCTTTTCCTCCAAGTGGCCATGGCTTCTTCTCTTAGCTTACAATGTTTTCTAAGAACACCACATGTCTAACTGTTCTCCTTCTCCAGAAAGACTCTGAGTCAAAGGCAGTCAGCCATGTAAAGTGACCCCTGTGTGTAACCTTCCTCTGGGAGGTGGAGGCAGGAGGATTAGGAGTTTAAGGTCATCTTCAGCGACATAGTGAGTTAACGAGGTCCTGTCTGAACAGGACAAACCATAACAGAGGCAGGCAGAGGCAGGCAGATCTCTGTGAGTTAGAGACCAGCCTGGTCTACAGAGGGAGTCCAAAGGCAACCAGAGCTACACAGTGAGTCACTGCCTCAAAAAGCAATGGAGCCAACACGATGAGGGACTGTGAGATGGCTCAGTGCGTAAAGGCGCACTGCTAAGATGTGACTAGAAGCAGATCCCAGTGGCCCATACAGAAGAAAGAGAGATCAACTTCTGACTTTCATATGCATGCCCAACTCACAAAATAAATAATGTAAGGGGGGGGCGGGGGGGGGACTGGGAAGATGACTCAGCAGTTAAGAGCAAGTACTGCAGTTGGAGAGGAACCAAGTTCAGTTCCCAGCACTGGCACTGGGTGGCTCACAACTAACTGCCTGTAACTCCATCTGGACAACCTTGTGTTCTGTGGGCACCAGCACGCATGTATACATACACACATACACATAAGTAGATAAACAAATTAACAAAACGAAACAAAAAGTCAAAAAAGTAAAGAATAAAGTGGCAGCACCTTGCTGGGGCGGGGGTGAGGTGCCATAGACTTGCAGCTCTCTGCTCTGCTATGTTTGTCCTCAGACTTTGCCATGTTCTCTTGCCATGTAGAGCTATGGAAGGCCAAGCTGTAGATGGTTCCCACTCTGCTGGTTGCACTGTCAGACCATCAGCTCTGATCTGAGCACTAAGCATTGACAAGAGGAGGAACACTGAAGTCAGGCATCCAACTACCCCATGCCCAGCCTTGGGACACACCCCCCCCCCCCCCCCCCCCCCCCCCCGCATGCAGGGCAACGCGTGCCACACAGCACGAATTCCCAACTGTCTGTTAAGTGAACACGGATTTTCAATAGCTGCTTAAAATACTTTTTTCAGATGTTTCTATTTTTATTTTTATTTTTATCTTGTACCTATGAACGTTTTGCATGCATGCATATATGTGTACCATGTGCATGCCTGGTACTCATGGAGGCCAGAAAAGGGCTTCAAATTCCCTGGAACTTGAATTAGAACAGGTTTTGAGCCACCCTATGGGTGCTGGGAACCAAATCCAAGCTCTTTGCAAGAGCAGCAAATGTTCTTAACCATTGAACCATCTCTTTAGCCACCTCCCTTCTGAGAATAGGGTTTGACTATGTAGCCTCAGCTGGCCTGGAACTGCAGGTGAGAACAAGCTGTCTCTTGTGAGCCCTTGGAACTGAACCCAGGCCCTCTGCAAGAACAGTCCCTCTTTCCAGACCTATTATTTTTAATGTAGTACAATATACATAAGAAGTTATTATTACCACATTTTTTTAAATTTTTTTTTCGAGACAGGGTTTCTCTGTGTAGCCCTGGCTGTCCTGGAACTCACTCTGTAGACCAGGCTGGCCTCAAACTCAGAAATCCACCTGCCTCTGCCTCCCAAGTGCTGGGATTAAAGTTGTGTGCCACCACTGCCCAGCCCACATGTTTTTTTTTTTTTAATTATTTTTAATTACGTGTATGTGTGCATCTCTGTGTGTGGATTTTTGTGAAGGGGCCACAGAAGGTAAAAGTGTCAGATCCCTAAAACTGAAGTTATAGGTGGCTGTGAGGTGCTTGATGTGGGTGAGTGCTGGGTATCAAACTCAGGTCCTTGGGAGGAGCAGTATGTGCCCTTAACCACTGAGCTATCTCTCTAGCCACACACCCCCCACCCCACCATTTTTTGTTTGTTTGTGTGTTTTGTTTTTGAGATAGGATCTTGCTATGTAGCTTAGACTTGGCACCGAACTTGTGCAACCCTCCTGCCTCAACCTCCAGAGTACTGAATCTAAGGGCACAAAACAACTTACCTAATGTGGTCTTCATTATTTTAAGTCTGCCATCCAGTAATAGGTACTCATTTGCTAGTGATTACAGACAGCTATGTCCACCACCTATGCCCAGGATGTTTCACTGCGCAAAACTAAAATCTCTGCCTTTCTTCTTTATTCTCAGACAAGGCTTTGGCATGTTGCTTTGGCTGGCTTGGAACTTGCTATATAGATCAGCTTGGCCTCAAAACCACAGAAATTCACCTGCCTCTGCCCAGCAAGCATATAACTTTGAATCCATTAAATAATAACGTACAATCATCTGCCCTCTTCCGGCTTTAGCAGCCACCACTTTCTGACTCTGAGTTGACTGTCACCTTACAACAGTGAAGTACTAAGCTACTGTGCTTAACTGGGGGGTGGGGGTGAGTCACGTGGGCAGAATTATGTGCTAGTGTCTAGTGGCTCTCATATAGGTGCACTCACTTTCTTATTATCTTAGACAGTAGGAACCACTCACTATTGTTTTGTGCATCTTGTGTTGCTGAAATCATACGCGATTTCTTTTCCATTGCTTGTAGGTGAGTCATTTATTCCCCAATGTCTTTATATGTCATGGAGGTGGGGTCATCTGCTATCTTCTTGTGCATTTCCTTTTGTTGCAGTCATACACCGTTGCCTTATAGAGTTCATGTCCATAGAATCATAGGCTATTGTATTGTGACTCTCATAAAGGTAGAATCATTAAATATTGTGTTTTGTATCTTGTATAGGTAGAATTACTCAACACTTTCCGGTGCATCTTATTTTGCTGGAATATACCTTGTTTTGCCCTAGAGGATGTTCCTCTTAGGCTCTGTGTCATGCCTGACATTTTCCTCACAGTCACAAGGTCACATATGGGTCAGGATTTATGCCCAAAAAAGGAACTGTAGACCATCTGGACTCCAACAATTTTCTTATGCATATTATGTCAGTGGAATTGTGCCTGATTGTCTACTGCATCTAATATAGATGGAATAATTTGCTTATTGTCTTGTGCATATCATACTGATGAAATTATATGCTATTTTCTTGTGCATCACATATGGGTAGAATCACTTGATTTTGTCTGCTTTTAAATATTATATAGGTACATTTATATGCTACTGTCCTGTGCATCTCACATCAGTGGAATCATACTCTATTAGTCTTATGCATCCCATATAGGTAGGCTCATGTCTACTGTCATAGGTGGAATCATATGTCTTGTGCATATATATGGAGTCATTCATTTATTGTCTTGTGCATCTCAGGTTGGTAAAATTACAAGCAATTATTCTTTATATCACATAATGGTGGGAAAATATGCTATTATCTTGTCTAGCTTTTTTGTTTGTTTGGTTTGGTTTAGTTTTGTTTTTTTTCGAGTCAGGATTTCTCTGTATAGCCCTGGCTGTCCTGGAACTCACTTTGTAGACCAGGCTGGCCTTGAACTCAGAAACCTGCCTGCCTCTGCCTCCCAAGTGCTGGGATTAAAGGCATGCGCCACCACCATCCGGCCTTTGTCTAACTTTTATAAGTGGATCATTCAAAATTGACTTGTGCATCACATGTAACTGTGACCATACACTAGTGCCTCATGCACCTGATGTAGAAGGGATCCTTTGCTATTGTTTTCTGCGCCTCATTTGGGGGAATCATGTGCTACTGTCTTGTTCATTTCATAACACTGCAATATTATCTTGTGCATATCATGTTGATGGATATTGTCTTCTGCACTTCAAAGAAGTGGGGTAATTAACCACTCTCTTATGTATCATACATATTTTGAATCACTTGCTATTGTGTTGTGCATCTCATATCCTGGGAGCTGTATGCTACTGTCCTGTGTATCTCATGCGGGTCATATCATATGATACTGTCTTGTTCATCTCCTGAATCCTGCCTAGCAGTTTTGTGCAAGACAGGTCTATAGAGTCAAATGCTACTGTTCCATTCATCTTGTAAAGTGACAGAAGGAGCATCAAACACTATTGGTTGTGGTCTCATATAGGGGATGCCATTCATTATTGTCCTGTGCACCTCATATCGGTGGAATAATTTTCTATTTAGTCTTCCCCATCTTATATATGTGTAGTCATGCACTATGGTCTTTTGAAACTTGGTCGATGAAATTGTACACTTCTGTTTTGTGTAGGTCAAATAATTTGAATCATTTACTACAGTCTTGTGAATCTCACATAGTTGAAATAAGTTGCTATTGTCTTTAGGCTTTTTCCTCTACTCCAAGACAGGTTTTCTCTGTATAGTCCTGACTATCCTGGAACTCACTCTGTAGCTGCCTCAAACTCAGAGATCTGCCTGCCTCTGCCTCTCCAGTGCTGAGATTAGAGGCGTGCATTATCACCACCACCAGGATTGGTTTTGGGGTCATGTACAGATGGTATCAATTGCTATCTTGTGCAGCTCAAAAAGTAGAATCATTTACTATAGGTCTGGTCATCTCACATAAGTGGAACCATACATTATTATCTCATGCATCTCCTGTCAGTGGAATCATAAACTATTTTCTTGTGCATCTCATAGAGTGGAATCATTCATATCTTAAACATCTCATATACATGCTGTCCTCTTGTGTACCTCATACAGAATGAATTATTTCTTATTGTCTTGAGCATCTCTTGTTGATAGAATAATATATACTCCCTTTTCTCCATCTCATGGCAGTATGCAATCATCTTGTGCACTTCATGTAGCCAGAATCATTAACTGTTTCCCGGTGCACACCATCTAGTGGAATCCTGTCACTGTCTTGTACATCTTGTATAGGTGGAACCATCCACTCACTATCTTGTGTCTCTCATAGAGGTGAAATCATCTGCTCTGCTTCTGTTCATCTCATAGAGGGGACCCATAAGCTAACGTTTTGTGTATCACACATCACCAGGATCATTCACTGTTGTCTTGTGCACCACATATAAGTGATATCATTTACATTTGTCTTTTGCATCACACATATACTGTTGGGATAATTTGTCATTATTCTTGCTTATCTCATACAGGTGCATTCATATGCTATTGTCTCATGAATCTCATGGGACATGTATATCATAGGCCTCTCAGTGGAATCCTATACCCTTGTTTTATACATCCCACAAAGTTGGAAGCATACGCTATTGTTTTATGTATATTATATATGTGGAATCATTTGTTTAATGTCTTGTGCATCTCAGATTGGTGTAGTCATAAGTAATTATCCTTCACATTACATATTAGTGGAATCATATGCTATCATCTTGTCTAGCTTATATAGGTGGAATCCTTCACTATTGTGTTATTTATCATGTGCAGGTGGGATCGCACACTATTTTCTTGTGAATGCTGTGATGATGGATTTATATGCTATTGTCTTGAGGCTCTCATATAAGTGAAATCATCTTGTGTAGATATTTGCTATTGTCTTGTACATATCATACAGCTAGAATAATATGCTATTGTCTTGAGGGTTTCACATAAGTGGAATCCCATGCCATCGTGGTCTGCACCTCACGTTGTTGGTATTGCACACTTGTGTGTTGTGCATTACCTGCAGTCAGAACCACACACTACTGTCTTGTTTGTCTCATATACTTAGAATAATTCCCTTGTTTATTTTCTGCACCTCATACAGGCAAATCATTTGCTATTGTCCTGTACATATCATGTTAGTGGAATCATATGCTATTGCCTTGTGCATCTCATACACCTGGGATCATACAGTATTGTCTTGTGTGTTTCATATACTTGGAATCATTTGCTGCTGTCTTTTGGTGACTCATACATTTTACATTTCACTCAGCCTAAAATGCCAAAGATGGTGTCCTCTAAATTCCTTGTCCTGCTACCTCTACTTCATGGACGCTAGGAACACAGTCGTGCAACACTGTACGTGGCTTCCCTTCCTCTTCAAAGCTAAATAATATTCCCTCATATGTTGAATGACCCACATTTGGACTAGCCATCCTTCCACTCTAGGGATGTCTCCACTTTTGGCTCTTGTGAATAATCTTGCTAGGAATATGGGTGACAAAGTCTCACAGAGACATTGTTTCAAATTTGGGGAGTAATTTTATATCCAGAAGTAGAATTATAACCACATAGTAATACTATTTCTGTTGTTTTGCCTTTTTAGGAAATTCTTTCCCACAACAGTTTTACCATTTTATGTTTTTACCAACAATGTTCAGCTGAAGTTCCAATTCGTCCGTCCACATATTTACCAACGCTTGCTATTTTCTTATTTCTTGTTGGTAGCTACACTAATGGATATGAATGATACCTCATTTTGCTTTTTTGTTGTTGTTGTCCATCTTTTGAGAACTGTTCTGAACTAAACCAGTGATACGAATGTTCTCCTTTAGAGAACCCTGCTGTACACATTTAATCCCAGCACATAGGAGGCAGGGGCTGCCCCTCCACTAAACTAAATGTTCTCCTTTAAAGGGGACAATCTTATTCCCAGGACTACATGGTTATTACGGCTTAGGCAGAATTAGATTTATTCATTTTGCTGTTGTTTGGTTTTGGAGAGATCCCAGGCTGGCCTCGAACTCCTGATGCTCAGGCCTCCACCTCATAAGCGCTGAGGTTACAGGACCGCATTGCCATAATGAGGATGATCCTCAGTTCCTGGCTCCGTGTCTTATGCTGTTTCAGGTAAGATGATATTCAGTTAAGATGATAAAAGGCTAACAGAGTGAGAAGAGACGTTCCAGTTTGAACAGCCTTGTAACTCTAGGTTCCTGGGCACTTAGGAACCTCTTAAGAGCTAAAGTCCAAGGGCAAGGTGTGTAGACCTTAATTAAGCATTTGAGAGGGCAGAGAAGAGCAGAACCTATACACTACGCTCAGAGAGGAGGAGTAAAGTCCCATCCTTCCCAGAGGACCCTAAGTCCTTCCCCCGAAACCTGGGTGCGGCCGGGCTATGCGAACGGCACAGGTGGATCCCGAGCATCAGAAAAGTGACTTTGTTGAGGTTCCGACCCTCCTGAGCTCTCTCGGGAGGGAGTCCCTGAGATGTCCAAAACGACTAGCCCGGCCTCCCTCGGCTGGTGCTAGTTTTATCACCTCCTCGCGAGTTACTCCCTCCAATTGCCCCCTTGGGTGATATTTCTTTTGGTTTGGCCTGAATCAGGCCGAGGATTAGCCAGCAACCTCTCCACCCCCGTAGCCACCGCGCATGTGCGCCTGGACAGACTGGGGCGGACTCCGCCCCTCCGCCGCGCCACCCATGACGTCACGGGCCGCCGGCCTCTGCCCGGCTGCAAGCGGTGAGAACTAGTGGCGAACCGACCTGATGCCGCTTGATCGGGAAGGGAAGCGGGTGTCGAGATCCTTCTGGAGGGGGCTTTGGGGAGGACGGGAGGCCCAGATGCACCAGCTGCTACCACCCCTCAGGCTCTGCCCTCCCTCCTCCTACCCTCCCCCTTGTAGAAATGCCGGGACGTGGGGCCACGCAGGGGCCGAGCAAAAGTGACACCTGTGTTTCCCAGTGGCTTCCACACTTTCCCACGCTCTCCCCCCACACCTATACTGATCTCCTGCCTTCCAGATGTTTATTTTCATCAGTCTATCGTTTCTTGCCTGGAATAGGGTTCTCGGAAGTTGGAGACGGATTTTAGATCATAGCCACACTACTTCTGTGTTAGAGTCTCTGAGCTTCAGTACTGTTCTTATACTGGCTACTGGTCTTAAGGATCAGTATGACACCAATAAAAAGAAAGGAGATGGACATCTGTTGAATTCCTACATGGCCAAGTACGGAGCAAACAGCTGCCCAGTCGAATCCTCATTACTTGGTGTTCTTAGAACTCCCTTTCACGACATCCTAACCTCACTGACAACCAACTGGCCTAGTTGCATTTGTGAGCACCATCCATTCCTACCTGGCTAGTTAGCTTAACTCCAAAGTCGGAACTCTGAACCCAGGCATTTCCGGTCTGGATTCTGGCTTGGCTGCCAAAGCTGAACTCCAGATCAACAGCTTCCTCTTTCTCCAGCTGAGGATTCTTTTCACATCTCTTTTGCTAGTACAGAACGCTCTTCCCTGCTTCTCCTTTGAATGTTTCAGAAACGAAAGAAAGCTTTTTTTAAGTGCTGTAAGGAGGCGAACTTTTGGTCCTGGCTCTGTCACTCTCAGTGTGGCCTTGAGTGAATTCATTGTCTCTAAGCTTCAGCTTGTCTTTGCATAACATGGGTGAGTGCTTTCTGACCAGCAGGCTCTTGTCTAGTTCTTCCTTACTGTCCTCCAGCAGGCACTCCACGGAGCCCCAGACCCCTCTGCTCCCCATGGGCAGCTGCCAGGCAGGGCACAACTTGCATTTCTGTCTGGCTCATCACCCACCTTTGGTCTGTTCCACTTTGATCCTGCTGCTCCTTGGCCTTTCTGGCCTGGGCCTTGGTGCCTTCCTCCTCACCCACGCAGCTGGCCTCCGTAGCCCTGACATTCCCCAGGTAAGTACCCTGGGTGCTTGTCCTTGTGGTCGACACCCACTTCTGCTGTTCTTCTCACCTCTCTGTCACTCTCCTTTTTTGCACACAGGATTGGGTTTCCTTCTTGAGATCTTTTGGTCAGCTAAGTCTGTGTCCCATGAATGAGACAGTCACAGGGACATGGCAAGGGCCTCACGTCGTCGGCTTACTGACCACTTTGAACTTCGGAGATGATCCAGACAGAAACAAAACCCAAACATTCCAAGCCATGATCCATGGTAGTCAGATAGGACTGAAAGGTGAGGCCTGGGGAATATATCGGTCCAGTGTCAGGACATTTAGGGTTGGGCCTGACTTCTGACTTCACCAGACTGGTGACCTTGAACGCATCTGTACACCTTAGTGACTTTTGCTATGGCACAGATGAGATGAGATGAGATACTTGCAGTAAATGCTGTCCACAGTATAGGTTCTGTGTTTTGACTTTGCTGTTCCAGTTCCAAGATTCTTCAATTCTGTCCTAAAATGTACCAAGAGGCCTTAGGTTTAAAAGCAAATGCCCTGCCCCACCATGTATAGAGAACTTGATAGATATGAAGAGAGAGCACAAGCATGCCGACATTCCTGGGTTATGTAGGTCATTCCTGGGAGTTCTAGGTCATTTAGGACTACATGGCAAGATCTAAAACCACCTCCAAAATATATATGACAGCATTGAAATATGAGTCACATGCCACCCTATATTTCACTCATTTAAAGTATACAACTAAGTTACTTTTAGTCTGTTTACCCAACTGTGGAACCACCCTGAAATCTGTGCGTGTGTGTGTGTGTGTGTGTGTGTGTGTGTGTGTGTGTGTGTGAGAGAGAGAGAGAGAGAGAGATCTAAGTAGAGCTGCACCATAGGTCTTCTGCACCTCTTCTCCCCAGGTCCCCAGGCCTTCACAAATCTTTCTGTCTCTGATAATTTGCCTATTCTGGACATTGCTATAGTATATAGTCCTTTGTGACAGGCTTCTTTGACTTGAAATAAGATTTTTTAAGGTTCATCATGTAGCTGGGCAGTAGTGGCACATGCCTTTAATCCTAGCACTTGGGAAGCAGAGGCAGGCAGATTTCTGAGTTTGAGGCCAGCCTGGTCTACAGAGTGAATTCCAGGACAGCCAGGGCTATACAGAGAAACCCTGTCTTGAAAAAACAAAAAAACAAAAAAAAAGATTTTGTGTGAGTCCAGCAGTGGTAGCCCACACCTTTAATCCCAGCATAGAAGCAGGCGGATCTCCCATTTTGAAGCCAGCCTGATTTACAGAATGAGTTCCAGGATAGCCAGGACTATACAGAAATATTCTGTTTTAAAAAAAAAAACAATTAAAGATTTTATGTACAACCCAAAGTGGTTAGACTCTATCTAGAACATTGGGCAAACTCAGCCTACCCAAGAAAGGAGTAGGATTGGTCTGTTCACAGGAACACTAGGAAGTGGCTTATACAGAGGGGTGTGAGGTAGGCGTCATGGAGCCTGCCTGTAGCCCAGCATTGGGGACACTGAGGCAGAAGCACAGGCTTGGTGGCAGTCTGGACTAGGAAGCAAGACCTGTTTTTAATTTTATTTATTTTATTTTATTTTATTTTTTTGGTTTTTCAAGATAGGGTTTCTCTGTGTAGCCCTGGCTGTCCTGGAACTCACTCTGTAGACCAGGCTGGCCTCGAACTCAGAAATCTACCTACCTCTGCCTCCCAAGTGCTGGGACTAAAGGCGTGCACCACCACTGCCCAGTGCAAGACCTGTTTTTAAGGAAAAGATACAGAGTTGGATGTAGCGAAGCATGCCTTTGATCCCAGCACTTAGGAGGCTGAGGCAGAGGCAGGTGGATTTCTCTTGAGTTTGATGCCAGCCTGGTCTACATAGTGAGTTACAGGACAGACAGAGCTACATAATGAGACCCTACCTCAAAACAAAACAAAAACAAAAGGAAAGAAAAAATAGAAAGGACATGAGGGGAAAAAAAAAAAGTAGGTAAAACTTTTGTGAACTACGAAAGATATTCACTGTCTGGGATTAACAGTACAACATCTGGGCCATAATCCACTGGGCAGTGTAGAGGAGGAAAAGTTATCTATCTATGGAGTTGTTCTTGTGTATTCTTCAGATGTGATTATAATGTACATGAAATTGTATTTCTTTTTTTTTTTTTAACGATTTATTTATTTATTATGTATACAGCATTCTGTCTGCACATATGACTGCAGGCCAGAAGAGGGCACCAGATCTCATTATAGGTGGTTATGAGCCACTATGTGGTTGCTGGGAATCGAACTCAGGACCTCTAGAAAGAGCAGCCAGTGCTCTTGACCTCTGAGCCATCTCTCCAGCCCGAAATTGTATTTCTTTTTCACTTAGACATACATGGCTTTCTGTATCACGACCTGGCCTATTATTTTAATGGCTATAACTGATCCATAAAGTGGTTAGGTCATCATTTTTTAGTGTTTTCTTGAGCAATTAACACTATCATTTCCTAATTTTTTGTATTTGATAAAGTCATTGCAAACATTTTTAAAGATTTATTTATGTATTTTATGTATATAAGCACTTTGTCTGCATGTACTGTCTGCATGTATTCTGCACACCAGAAGACGGCATTAGGTGTTTGTGAGCTGCCTTGTGGTTGCTGGGAATTAAACTCAGGACCTTCAGAAGAACAGTGAGTGCTCCTAACCACTGAGCCATCTCTCCAGCCCCTAAAGCAGAGTTTAGATTTTTTTTGTTTTGGATTTTTTCTTTTGCTGATGCTTAAGAATGAGCCCAAGGGCCTCATATATGCTATTGGGCCACACCCCCTAGCTGTTAACATACTTGCAGTTTTACTTTTTTTTTTTTTTTTTTATTGGCGTGAGGATGATCAGTCAGAGAAAAGCCTTGTGTAGTGGCTGTCTCCTTCCACCTTTACTTGGTTTCTGGATACCAGGTGTTCTGGTCCTCAGGCTTGCATGGCAAGGACTTTTCCTGGATGAATCCTCTTGCTTGTCCCCTTTCTTTTGTTTTTAATACTGTACATTTGGTTATGGTGCTTCTTACTTTACGACAGGGTCTCATTTAGCCATAGTTGGCCTCAAACTCACTGTAGTGTTCAGAGTCCCTGTGCCATCTGTCTGCCTGCCTCCACCTTCCCAGTGCTGGGATGACAGGTGTGTGGTACCTACAGGCATGCGGCACCATTCATTTTTAATTTATGCCTGTCTGTGGTCCACATCCATTCTATCAAATGAGCTGCATCCCCAACCATGTAGAAATTCAGACTATATAGCAGTGAAACAAAGAAAAGGTAGGTTCACCAACAGTTTAGTGAGCATCCTCTTTGCTTATGTAAAATGATGATAGCAGTTGGACATAATGGTTCATGTCTATAACCCTAACAGTTGGAGGTAGAGGCAGGAGGATTGCCATGAGCTGTGGGTCAGCCTTGGCTAGCTAATGGTTTCTATGCTACTCTGGGCTCCAAACGAAAAAATTTTGGGTTTGTGTCTTTCATAGAAATGCCTTCAACCCGTTAGAATTGGAACATAACCTGTATTTTCTTTAATCCTTTCTGAAAGCTTTCCTTGGTTTGTATGTTCTTTAGTACATCTGGGTCACTGACAGTGAGGTGACAGGCTAACTTCATGGGTTTGTACTGATAATTGCCCCAAAGCTACTTACCAAGCAAACCATCTGTTAATTTTTTTAATTTATTTATTTTTATATGTATTGGAATTATGCCTGCATGTCTGTATGAGACTATCCAATCTTGGAGTTACAGACAGTTGTTAGCTGCCATGTGGGTGCTGGGAATTGAACCTGGGTCCTCTGGAAGAGCAGTCAGTAGTCTTAACCCACTGAGCCATCTCTCCAGCCCCTTGTCCAGCATTTTTTTTTCTTTTTTCTTTTTTCTTTTTTTTTTCTTCTGAGACAGGGTTCCTCTGTATAGCCCTGACTGTCCTGGAACTCACTCTGTAGACCAGGCTGGCCTCAAACTCAGAGATCCACTTGCCTCTGCCTCCCAAGTACTGGGATTAAAGGTGTGCACCACTACCGCCTGGCTAAAGTCAAAGCAGCTGCTAGGATTTGAACTCACAACCTTCATGAGAGCAGTCAGTGCTCTTAATCACTGAGCGACCACTTCTGGTCCTAGTTCAGCAATTTGAAATAGAGTGTGGACTTTTAATTTAATGGTTTTTGGTCCCATTAAAATAACTGATCTCTGCCGGGTGGTGGTGGCGCACGCCTTTAATCCCAGCACTTGGGAGGCAGAGGCAGGCGGATATCTGAGTTCGAGGCCAGCCTGGTCTACAGAGTAAGTTCCAGGACAGCCAGGGCTACACAAAGAAACCCTGTCTCCAAAAACCAAAAACCAAAACCAAACCAAAACAAAACAAAAAACCTGTGTAATAACTGATTTCTTTGGACAAGTTCATTTATTTATTTTTTTTACTTTTCTTTTCTTTTCTTTTTCTTTTTTCCTTTGAGACAGGGTTTCTCTGTATAGCCCAAGCTGTCCTAGAACTCACTCTGTAGACCAGGCTGGTCTAAGTCAGAGAGCTGCATGCCTCTGCCTCATGAGTGCTGGCATTCAAGGCATGTGTCATCACACCTGGTTTGTGTATGTACATATATCTGTGAATGCTCTCTCTGTGTGTGTGTGTGTGTGTGTGTGTGTGTGTGTGTGTGTTTACCAGAGGAGGCTTGAAGAGGAGATCAGATCCCTTGAAGCTGAGGTTTCAGGCAGTTAGAAACCTCTAGACATGTGTGCTGGGAACCAGACCCAGGTCCTCTGGAAGAACAGCCAGTTCTCTTAGCTGCTGGCAGTATCTCTAGTGTACCACTCTGTTTTTCACCTTGTGTCTTATGTCTCTTGCAGGGCCCTCTGCCGGAGAGTCTGTCCTTGTCACAGCCAGAGTGGCCTCAGGAAGGACTCCAGGGACCTGTTTGTATTTTAGTGGTGTTCCAAAAATCCTGCCCTCTAGCCAACCACCTATATCCTGCGCAGAGGATGGAGCTGGAAATGCTACCCTGAGCCCAGTGATGGGCGAGGAGTGTGTCAGGGTCTGGAGCCACGAGCGCTTTGTGCTAACCAAGCTGCTTACTTCAGTAAGTACATAGGTGGATCCTCAGGGTTTTATGTGGCACACTGTCGAAAGGGTTGAAAGGCCACTTGACATAGTAGAGAAGGAATGGGCTTGGTCTGGTGTGGTGCCAAGCTCTTTCACAATCCTTGTCCTGTAGAGTCTGAGGCTGGAGGATTGAAAGTTCAAGGTCAGCCTGGGCTTTATAAAGATCCGTGTATTAAAAAAGAAGGAGAGTGAGCAAGCATAGTTTCTGATAACCCTGCCTTAGGTTACAGGCAGTGATGTTTAGAGCAAGCATGCAGTTCTCTTAAGACTCAGCTTCCTCATCTGCAAAAGACAGATGTGATACCATTTACAAGTTCCAGTAACTGGGACTGATTGAGAGTGACGGTACTCAGTACAGTGTACTCAGTACAGTGATCAGAGATAGCTATTGGCTGACTTGGAGACCAGCCTGGTTTATGTAGGGAGCTCCAGGACAGCCAGGGCTATTATGATCCTGTCTAAAAAACCAAAACTGCAATAACAAACAAAAGAGACTCAGAAGTGTAATTAGAGACAGAACGAGGTAGTTTCTGTACTAGAGATATGAGCCCACCGTTACACAGACATAGAGCAGGGAGGAGTTAATCCTAACGCAAACTTTTCTAGTAAGAAAGAGTTATAGACAGTAATTTATAGAAAGTATTTGTATTGTCTCATTTGTACAACATATTTGTATTGTTGCCCAGTACAAAGTATTGTCTCATTTGATCTTAAGATAGTCCTGTGAGATAGGTACTATTATCCCATTTTGCAGATGAAAAAGGCTTAGAGAGGGAATGAATTGCCTAAAGGCACACACCGGTTAAGAGGCAAAGGTAAGGTAGCAGGCGGTCCAGTCCCCCTTCCCTGGGAAGGCGATCCCTCAAGGAGGAAAGAAGTGCAGTTTTCCCTTTTGGGATTCACAGGTGTTTAGGGATGATGTGGAAGGAAGAGGAGAAATCTCAATTTCGGGGCCAGTTCTGAACCACTGTCATTGTTAGACCAAGTGTTACAGTTTGACATTGAAGTAGGAGCCACCCAGTGCCCTTAGGGAAGAGAAAGCAGCTCTTGGCAGGGCGGAGGTCGCTACATGCCCATCCCTCATATTAAAAAAGGTCATTTGTGCCAGTGGGTGGTAGTGCATGCCTGTCTTAGTTCATTGCTGTGAACAGACACCACGACCAAGACAACTCTTATAAAGGACAACATTTAATTGGGGCTGGCTTACGGGTTCAGAGGTTCAGTTCGTTATCATCAAGGCAGGAAGCATGACAGAGTCCAAGCAGACATGGTGCTGGAGGAGCTGGGAGTTCTGCATCTTGATCAGAAGGCAGCCAGGAGCAGACTGACTCTGGCCAGACTTGAGCATATCTATGAGACCTCAAATCCCACACCAGCAGTGACACACTTCCTCCAACAAGGCTACACCTTCTAATATTTCCGCTCTGCTCTGGGCCAAACATATTCAAACCACCACAATGTCTATAATCCAAGCACATGAGAGGCAGAGGCAGGTGGATCTCTTTCTTGAGTTCTAGGCCTAGTCTACAGAGTTCCAGGATAGCCAGGGCTACACAAGAGAAACCCTACCTTGAAAAACCAAAATAAACAAATCAATTAATTTTTAAAAAGCCATCTGGGGAAACAGAATTTGGCTCTATTTGCATAGTCTTTAAACTGTGAAGGGCTATCAAGATGGCTTAAGCAATAAAGGCATTTGCTGGTAACCAGAGTCTTATGGCTGGAGAAATGGCTCAGTGGCTAAGTGCAAAGACTGCCCCAGCAGAGGACTTGGGTACATTTCCCAGCACCCACATAGCAATTTACAACTATTTGTTATGTCAGTCCTAGGAGACCTGAAGGCCCCTTCTGGATTCTGCAGGCACTGTATACATGTAGTGCACATATATATGTGCAGACAAACACCCATGTACAAATACAGATATAAAAATTATTTTGAAAACACCTATGTGTGGATGTGGTAGTAAACACCTATCACAGCAGCAGTCAGAAGACTGAAGGCAGAAGGAACGGGGGAGTTCGCGACCAGCCTGAGGCATAGTAAGACTCTGTTTAAGGAACCGAGGGAGGAAGGAAAAAAAGAAGGAAGGAAGGAAGGGAAGGAAAGGAAAGGAAAGAAGACAAGTAGCATGTGGAGAGTAGGGCCTCCTGGGGAGTCATTGAGAGTTCAGTTGATGATTGGGCAAGAAAGCAGTTTGGAAAACATCTGGACAAATGTTATCTATCACCTGACTCGTAGCTGCCCGTAGCTGCCCCTAAGTGCCCCTAGGACTCTGCCTCACGTCTCTGTTATTCATGGTATGGTGCTAGGTATCTTCCCAAGATTCCCACCCATCTCTCCTGTTACCATTTCCCCTTCCCTCTCTGTCCCCACCGCTAGGAGGAGCTGGCTCTGTGTGGCAGCAGACTGCTGGTCTTGGGCTCCTTCCTGGTTCTGCTCTGTGGTTTTCTGTGCTGTGCCACTGCAGTCTGCTTCCATCCACGCCCAGAGTCCCACTGGTCTAGAGCACGACTTTGAGGGCGATGAACTGCACCTCACTCTGCTGTCAGGTGAGATTCTGTGGGGATTGGGGTGGGGAAGGGATGGCAGCGTGACCTGGTAAAGCAGAGCTTCCTGTGAGTCTCTGAGAGAGCCCTGTTCAGCTATGTCCTTAGGGAACTGGGAACCGTTTTCTCTGTAAACAGAATATTTTTATTATTTTTACTGTTTGCTTCCTCTCTGTGTGTGTCCACCCATGTGCCATGCGCGTGCATGTGGAGGTCAGAGATACACTTGATGGAGTTGGTTCTCATGGAATTGGTTCTCACCTCCACATTTATATAGGATCAGGAGAATGGAACTCAGGTTACCAAACTTGCTTTCATGGCAAAAACCTTTACTTGCTGAGATATCTTGCTGGCCATATTTTTACTATGAAATAAATAACTTTCATGTAAACAAAAACCATAAAAGTACAATTTGGTAAATTATTATAAAGTGGACACTAGTAAATACTACCAAAAGAGAAAAAGACTGTTATCAGCGATTCAGATACCTCCCCTAAGCTGGGCTCTGGTGGAGCACACCTTGGATCCCAGAACTGAGGAAGCCAGGGGATTTGGATCTCTCTGAATTCAGGGTTAGCCTGGTCTACCGAGTGAGTGAGTTCCAGGACAGTCAGGGCTACACAGAGAAATCCTGTCTTGAAAAAAGAAAAGGAAAAAAAAAAAAAAAAAAAAAAAGGGAAAAAAAAGGAAAGGAAAGATTGCTCTTCGCATATTCCCTGACAGCACTCTCACTTTCCCTGAGAGCTGTTCTCCTGCTTTATCCTATACAGTTATACAACTGGATCATGGCAACTGTGTGATTAGTGCCTGACAGGGTCAGAGTCAATCAAGTCTATTGGAGGTGTGAATATTGAAGTGAAAACTCTCCCCAAGCATGGATATAGTTTGATTTTATTTGTTTGCATTTTGATTTTTCTAAATCCCCTAAGGCCCCATCCTTACATTTTTTTTAAGATTTATTTTTTATTTATGTGTATATGTGTGTGCCTGCATGAGTTTATGTATATCATATGTGCAAGATGCCCAAGGAAGGCAGAAGAGGACAGTGGATCCCTTGGTGCTAGAGTTAGAGGTGGTTTTAAGCTGCCAGATGTAGCTGTTGGAAATCAAACTCCAGTTCTCTTGAAGAGCAGTAAGTGCTCTTAAGCACCAAGCCACCAGAAACTCTTTTTACTTTGTTTTGAAACACGGTCTGATTTGTAGCCCCAGTGACCTGACACACTGTGTAGATCAGGCTGACCTCAAATTCAGAGACCCACCTACCTCTGCCTCCCAAGTATTGTGACTAGAGACATGCACCAACACACAGGACCCTATTTTCTTTTAACTAGATATGCTTTCATACATATCTTCTGTGACTGATATCTTCAAGCAGTGTTCTTATTGTCAGACTCGGTGGAGCTGAACGTCACACACCCACATGTCAGCAGTGATGATTAGGGAGCTCAAGTGTGACGATCTGCCCTAAATACGGAGTCTTCATTTTCTTTTCCCTGAAACTTATTTAGTATTTACTTATTCATTTTGAGACAGGATCTCAGTGTATAGTCCCGGCTGGCCTGAAGCTGGCTATGTAAGCCAGACTGACCCCAAACTCCCACCTGCTTCTGTCTCCTGAGTGCTGAGATTAAAGGCATGCACCACCACCCCTGGCAAAATTATTATTTTTTAAGTTTATGTATTTATTTGAGGGGGAGCCATATATTTGTGTTTATAGAACAGCAGATGTTTGGAGGTCATTCACTCTTTTCATCCTGTGTATCCTGGGATTCAAACTCAAGTTGTCAGCCTAGTGACAGAGCCATCTTGTTGGCCCTCCTGGAATTCTACTCAAGCAGCTCCAATGAATCTACTGAATGGTGATTCCTCGTACTGGCGCTTACTCTGCCCAAGCACTCTATGTGTTTTCTTCATTCCGTCACCAGTGCACGTACAAAACAGTTTTCTCTGCTAGCTAGATCTTTGGAGGGAAAGATCTTGGCAAATATTGTAGATGAGGTCCTTATATAGCACTAATACTACTAATGTACAACCTCTCACTGAGTGAATAAAAGCAATTCAGAAAAGGTCTTCACCTTGCTTGAGGGTTTTACCCTAGTTGAGAGTTGCATGCTTTACACACGCCTCCTAAGCCTTCCCCAGGCTCTGCTGGCCTCTGTGTGCTAGGCCATCTCTGTGGGAGAAGTCGAAACTGCCTAGGCTGTGGAATGAATCCAGCCCAGAGGAACTGGAAGCTCAAGAGAACATTCTACATTTTCCTTTTGGCCAGGCCTCACCATCCATCTTTTTACAATAGGAAACAGTGGAACCCATTCAATCAGGAGTGGGAAAAGGCTTCTAGCTTTTTGGCTGCTGGTTGATCCTAGAGTTCCAAGGCTACCCCAGTGGGATTGAGTGTCAGAACCTATCTCTAGATGTCCCTTCCTCTGTAATTTCTGTGTGCATACACATAGAAATTCATCCAGGGGCTTTCTTACCTGTTCTGTTTTCTTCCTTTTCTCCAGGTACAGATCAAATTCTTGGGGCCTACTTCTGAGTTTAGAAGACCTATTACAAAAAGTGAAGAACTAGACTGTGGGAAAAATAAATGACTTTTGACTACTATTGTGTAAGGTACTTATTGGGGATTAGATTAAAGTAAATATTGGGGACTTTTCTTGTTGACATAAAAGATTTCTTTGTTTTGTTTTTCGAGACAGGGTTTCTCTGCATAGCCCTGGCTGTCCTGGAACTCACTCTGCAGACCAAGCTATCCTAGAACTCAGAGATCCTCCTGCCTCTGCCTCCTAAGTTCTGGGATGAAAGGCATGCGACACCACTCTGTGGGGAATTTTTTTTTTTTAATTGGGTGTGCACATGCTCATGTATGCACGTACCATGGCATGTACATGGGGGTCCCAGAGCAGTTGTGTTGTCTTCTTCAACATTTGTGGCACCATGAATTGAGCTAGAGCCTCACATACACATACTAGGCAAGCACTCTACCACTGAACAGAATCCCCAGTCTTGTTTTGCTTTGTCTAACGGTAGAGCCCTAGCTGGCCTCAAAATCGGAGATCTGCCTGCCTCTATCTCAAGTTGCTGGGTTGAAAAGCCTGGCCTGGAACTCAAAATCTTTGGATGTCACCCTCTCTAGTTTCCAGATGGCATTCTTGTTACCCTTGACATTAGTTTGGAATACAAGTTGGCATAGGTCACTTAAAACTTTTGACAGTGTTTGTGGATTTGCTTTGGAAAATTTTTTGTGTGTGTCTGTTTTTTTGTTTTTGATACTGGAACTCCGTTAGGTTCCGTACTCTGCAGAACTTGTATCCTTCTGCCTGGACTCAGCTTGCTGAGTGCTGGGATTGTATGCATTAATCTAGCATGATACGCTCTAGACATACTATGAACACAACTGTGCTACTTTGTGTTGTGACCATAAGAAGAGAAAGAGCTCTAAGAATATGTTCTGGCGAGGTGTGGGGGAAGGGAGTGGCTCGGCGGGACCCATGCCGAGGCATCCCTTCCCCCTGAGGGACCAGACACACACCAGTATAGTATAGAATAGAGTTTATTTGGGGCATGGGGAGGAGAGTTAAGAGGGTAGCAGAGAAAGGCAGAGAGGAGAGAAGTAGGGGATGGCCATGACCACATGGAGAGAGGGGGAGCAAGGGGGTAAGAGGCAAGGTGAAGAAGCCTGAGTAAGAGGAGAGGGCAAGCAGCCCCTTTTATAGGGCTAGGCCTACCTGGCCGTTGCCAGGTAACCATGGGGAGGAGCACACCTGGCTGCTGCCTGGTATCTGTGGGGGTGGAGTTTATACAGAATGCTAACACTTTGTCACTTGTTTTCTTCCGTGAACGTAAATTGATGATTCTGTTTCTGAAATGCTTCATGAGTTTTGGCAAGTTATACCACCTTACTGGACCTCAGTTTTCCTGTAGGGACTTGACCTATTGGGTTTTCCCAACTTTGGCACATCGTTCTCCCACTTTGGAGCTCAGGTTTAGTTTAGATACTCATGAACATAATAATGGTCCGGTTTCCCGCCTTTCCGGCGCCCAGCTGCCAGCAGCCTTGCTTCACTCCTTTCAGCCTTTACCCTGCACGCAGGCGCAGACCTCAGCTTTCCTTCCTAGAGCACCCCCTCAGAGCTTCCCCTAGCAACAAGCTCAGTCGCAGCGCGAAAGCGTGGCGGGCGCATGCGCCACAGCTCTCTCCACCAGCAGTCCTCGGACTGCGCGCTTGGGCTCCACCCCAAGCAAGCCAAGCCTTTCTCCTCTCCTCTTCCCACCCAGGATCCGCGTGGCGGGGCGCGCGCGCACTTGGGCTCGAAGGTAGCTGGTCGTCTGGGCCGGGACAGCTACAGGCTAGGGGCGGGGCTATTTCCTTTGGGGCCCCACCCCTTTGGCCCGGCGTGCATACCGCGCCTGCGCGCTCCCGCCCGGTCTCCATCTTGGAATTGGGAGGAAGAGAGAGAGGGAGAGAGGGAGGCCGGGACGAGAGCAGGGCTGTGGTGCGGTGAGAAGCTGAGACGAAAAGGGAAGGGAGTTAGGCACGGGGACGATCAGCAGCGTCTCGGCTACAGTCCTTCAGCTGTTCCGGAGAGAGAGGACGGGAAAGGGAGTAGGCCAGGGCTGGAGTGGGGGCTGTCACTCTCGGACCCCAGCCTTAGAGGGGCCGTGCAGCCCGGCATCCTCGGGGTGGGCCCCTTGTCGTGGCCGAAGACCCGGGGCTCAGGCCC
>JADRCD010196534.1:0-10932 GCA_019843815.1 Montemys delectorum | reverse complement strand
TCTCTGTTCTTTCTTTTTGGTGAGGCTCATGTGGCCCAGCCTATTTTGAAACTTATTATGTAGCCTGAGCCTGGCCTTGAACTACTGATTCTCTTGTCTCTACCTATCAACTGCTGGGATTATGAAAAAGGCATGATAAACTATGCCTGGGCCAAAGCCTCACGATTTTCAAGAGAAGAATAAGAAAATCAACCCTGATAATCTTTAAAAATTTGTTTCCTTGAAATGCTCTTGTTAGGCAAGTAGCACACTATATCATCCGACATGTGTAATGACACCCAAAAAGAAAGCAGCCAGTATCCTGAGCACCAATCACATACTAAGTATACATATTGCCTCACCAAATCCTTACAGGAACTTATGACTTAGAGGATGTCTCTGAAGTCATGTACTGAAACCTGTCACACTGATCAAATCCTATTAAGGAGCCTAATACGGATGAGATGCCATCAGAGTAGCAGCCATGGTGTCTGGTTTCCAGTTTTGCCCTAACTTACTGTAGAACTTGGACAGCTCGAGCTTCTGTTTTTCAGACTTAGTCCCTATCTGTTTAGGAGACGGACCCCAACAACAGAGATAATGCTCTCTGAAGAAGCTGCAGCACTCTAAACTCTTCAAAGGCAAGTTTTCAGAAATTAATTTATTCTCTGACAATTTCACACATTTTGGTCACATTCATCCCTTCACCTTCTCTTATCCTCTGTTCGATCCTGCCTTCATCCACTTTTGCTAACCCAGTCTCAACCCCATTCTTTTTTGGGGACGGAAGAGGACAGAGCATCCCTTTTCTCCTCTACTCAAAATATGAGTCTCTCACTCCACCAAATTTCTTTTCTTAAACCAAAATAAGGGTCAAGCTTTAGTTGTTCTTGCCATCATCAGGAGGAAAACTGGGAATGTTCTATAGTTACAGTACTGAAAAGGAAGGGCCAGCATTGGAGACCTAAAAGTGAGAATGAACAATTTGGCAGGCCAGCTGCTGCCAGATAAAGCAGGTCAGCTCATGCAGGTACACACCAAAGTCCAGAAAGGAAAAAAAAATCAGTCCTGTGTTAATTCATCTCATTTCCCTCAGACTTATTCTCTCTGAGAATGAGAGTGAGAATGGCAACTGAGAAAGCAGGGTCAGGTTCAGGTTCAGCAGGCCACAGAGGCAGGCAAAGAAGACTCCAGATCTCTAAGGAGGCAGGCAGGGCAAGCTGCAGATGGAGGAATGGTGTAGAAAACAGTACCTGGAGGAGCAGAGCAGAGGAGCTCATCATCCTCTGAGCTTCTCTACACTAGACAACTATAGATAGATGCTGTAGGGCCATGCAAGATGGGAATACTTTGGCCCAAATCATCTCCTTGAGAACATCATCTTTCTAGGACTAGAAACTCATGAAAAGCTGTTCTTAACAATTCTACTGCCCTCCAGCACAATGGATTTCCATAATTAATTCTTTTATGCCCCCATCCCATACGCAAATAACCAATAACTAAAACAGGCTGCTCAGGAGGAAAGATAAATCTAGTATTTTCTTCCTGTAGAAGAGATAGCTGGGATTTAAAAAAAAAAAAAAAAAAAAAAAACAAAAAAAAAAAAACTCCTGAGGCACACCTAGGTCAGGGCCTCTTCATGGGTTATGGGAAGGCTCACCTTCATTAAACTGGGCAATTTGTATAATTTAGATTGTATAGTTTCTTGGACTCATCACAAGGATCTGAGACTTACAACGTCAGTCACAGAGCACATTGAAAAAAAATTGCCTTATTAATATGCACCCCCAGTCCCTAAGTGGAGAAATCCTAGGGCAGAATATGGGGGCCTTTGAGCATTAGAAGTCTGGGTATTCTTCAACCCCTCCTGCAACTATACACATAGTTTTAGGCTCTATCCTCTGCCCTCATTCCCACACCTTAGCTTTGCCCAGTGGTCAAACACTCATGCACGCATACTGTATTTTCTGAGTTATCATTCTCTGAATCAGCGGGTGGGAGGCAGATTGGGCAGATACCGAGCCTCTGGGAACCCATAAGACCAGTGTGACTTCTTGAACAGTCTGCTGCCCTGGCACTGTCACAGGTTGAGGAGAGACAGATTCTTCCCATGTGAGGTCAGAAGTAGAGCACAAGTGCTCATGTGAGAATGCTTAGTTACTTCTTCTGGTGGGGTGGGGAATGCTTTCTTTGGTATAGAAAGTAGTACAGTTCATCTTCTACAGAGGAGTGTTCAGGATGCCCCATGGCTCTGGGAATAGAGAAGTCCTGGCAAACTTGTTTTAGAGGACAGGGGGATCATGTCAGTCCTCTATCTGTTTAAAGAATACACCCCAGGAACATAGGGAATTTAGTATTGTAAACAAATCTGCTTAAGACAAAGATTCGATGCTCATCAGGACAACTATGGGGAACTAGAAAACTTCTCAAGACTAATTAGAAATGAGGTTTTATCTTTACATTATTTTACTATATTATTTTTGTATTATCTCATAAAACAGTGTTAATGGATGAACTCCAGAAAATAAGCTACTAACTGAGCACTAAAGACAAAGTATAAGCTACAATTCAGCCTTATTTTCCTGACACACACATTTTCACACACATGAAGATGAGTTGAAATTAAAATACTAGAAAGTTGTTATCTGTAGATATGAGATTTGCTGTCATTTATTCCTTCAATTAATACTGATAGTGTTTTAGTGTATGAACTGATTTTGATAGGTCCTTGGGACCATGGAAAGCACACCCAGTATATTTCTTTCATAGTATTACTTGTTTTTCAGTGGAAGATAGATAATAAAAATGAAATAAATGTATATAAAATAGCTAAATTTTATTAGTTAATTATAGATAAAGGCAATCTAATAGGGTAGTCAGAGGAGTATGTTGGTCAGACCCTACCATTCCTGTCAGAGCCTAAATATATGACACAGCACTGGAAGGGAGCCTGTTGGTAGAAGGGACAGCAGCAGGTGCATAGTCCTGAGGCAAAGCACTTTGGATGTGGCCTGGAGAGAGATTGTAACATACATGTCGAAGAAAGAGTAACATGTGCCAAGACAAAGACAGAAGTCACATAAGCCAGGGCTTTTTGAGTACAGCAGTGAATCTGAATTTTATCAGATGTACCTTAGGCCACCATGAGCATTTTGAAGATAGGTGGATGTTTAAATTCCCACTCTACAATGTTTTCTAATCTATTTTTAGGAAATATTTTCTAATGGTGGCTTTAATACCAGCATTCAGGAGGCAGAGGCAGGTGAATCTTTGAGTTTAAGGCCATCCTGCTTATAGAGCTAGTTTCAGGAAAGCTAGGGGTACACAAATAGACTATGTCTAAAAACCTTGTCCCCTGAAAGAAAGAAAGAAAGAAAGAAAGAAAGAAAGAAAGAAAGAAAGAAAGACAGGAAGGAAGGAAGGAAGGAAGGAAGGAAGGAAGGAAGGAAGGAAGGAAGACAATGTTCTGAGGTGGCAATGCACAATTTGGTTCTGAACTTCTGTGGTGTACATTTCCAAAAATAATTACAGAAAGTGTTAGTAATCATCATGAAATACAATGCATTCATCATATCCCATTCCTCCTCTTTTCTGTTTCCCTTGCCTGAAGTGAACCAGGAGCCTTCATTAGCATGGTATCCTTAGGAGCTTCTATAAACACACTTCGGGTATGATGTGCAGGCTGGGCAGTCCGTGGCATAAAGCAGGAGGAATGTAAGCCTCCTGCTTCCCTTTACCTGATCTTCCTCAAGATATGGCATATGTCCTTACAGAATCAAGTTATGTTATATTCAAAGTACAGATGGGCTCGTAGCACAATAGCATGCTTACCATATGTCCCTTCAGATGTGACTCCTTATTGGACTATAGATCTTGGCCTGGCTATCCCCAAAACACAAACCTTCTCATTCTATGCCCTTAGAAATGAATACACTAACTTAAAAAAATCAGGCAGAACCCAAACCCATTGAGATTGAAAGGTAAGTTTGGTTGAAGTTACAAAATAGGATACCTTTCTCACTCTCTTCTCCCCTCCTGTGCCCGGGTCAGATGATCTCAGCAGGGAGGGGTTGAGAACTCACACTCCTACATGGTCCAACACGAGCTAGAAAAGGGAGCCCCGGGGATGTGGGGGTTTGCTGCCTAAGTTATTGGTGACTCAGAAAGGAAGGAAGTTGACCAACTGGAGTGGTGAAACCAGTCCACCACCCCCAGCCTGAGAAGGATGGTGGGCGGGAACAATATAAAGGGCCCCATTGGTTGTTCATTCAGCTCAAGACTCCACTGGAAGCCTCTGCCTTTTCCCTTCTGTGAGTTTGGTGAGTGTTTGCTGCTGGGGCCTTAGTTAGTCCTGTAGGCTCCCAAAAGGCTAGACCGTGCCTATGGGTGTCTGATTAGAGTTGGGGTAGATACTGCTCTGAGCTAGATTCAGTTGTATTGCTTATCCTCTAAGGAGGCAGGTAGGTGTGCAGAGGGAAACATGCTGTAGTACTTTTTGTATGGAGAAAGCCATGGAAGCCAGGAGTGGAAAAATTCTACTAGAAGTACAAGCTCCAATTCTCAGTAACTCTCACGTTGCCACTCACACTTCAACCGTGGTCCTGGGACTACAGCTCACATTCAGAAAGTCAAAGAGAAATGAGCCTTCAGGCTGAATAGGGCAACCTGATAATTTGGGGAGGAAAAAAAAAAACAAATTTAAACCCAGAGAGACTATGTGAGCTGCCCAGAAATCCAGTGTTCTGGTGGAAGCTGGGCCTGCAATGTGCTAGATGACTCTAGTCTGAGGCTGCTGCAATCCCAGCTCCCCTTCAGCACAGAATCCCAGCTCCCCTTCAGCACAGGCTCTAAGCTTTCCACAGCTCTGGAGTCCTCTGTGAGACTCTTTTTTTTTCTAAGGTTTCCTTCACACTGTGATAATCACAGAAACTATCTTTCCAGGATCCAGGAAAAGACCAGACAAAAGCAGGTTAATTAACAGGCAGCCTATTCTTGCAGAATTTCTTTGTAAAATGACTTCTCCAGTGAACAAGAGAGTTCACTGGATAGCATCTCCTTGCCCTCACCATTTCCACCCTAACTCTTTTCTGCTTCTGGGATTCACAGCCTAAGGAAGTGCTAGAGTGCCCTGTTCAGGAGTAAGGATGCCAAAACCCCTGGGCATTATGTATAATCTGTATATTCAGCTGTTCCTCTATTTCCCTTGCCTTCAGTCCAACCTCTAACCTTTCTGTTTTTCAATTTGATCTACAGAAGCTTCCAATATGTCCCATCAACACACACTACCAGTGACTGTTCCAGCTCTGGTTCAGGAATCTCTGAAGACTATGTGTTTTCCAGATCATACCAAGCAGGAACAAACAAAGCAACCAACTCCACATCCTGCACAATGCCAGGTCTTCACTGAGACTCAAGAGAAGGGCTTTCCCAAACATGAGAAGGGGACAAACCCTGTCAAGGATCTGCCTGAGCAATACTGTGAGCACCACCAGCAGGCAGGACCACAAAAACAGCAGCTGCAGGCAGAAAAGCCACAGCAGGAGTTGCAGGAACAGGAACTGCATCCAGAGAAGCAGCAGCCACCACAGGAATCCCAGGGGCTCCTGTGCCTGGGACAGCAACAGCAGCAAGAGCCACAAGAGCAAGAACAGCACCTCAGACCGCACCAGCAGCAGCAGCAGCAGCAGCAGCAGCAGCAGCAGCAGCAAGAGTCACAGGGGCAGGGGCTGTGCCTGGGGCAGCAGCAGCAGCAGCAGCAGCAGCAGCAGCAGCCGCAGCTGCAGCCGCAGCAAGATGTGCTAGAACCACAGGAGCTGCATCAGGGACAGTACCAGAAGGAGAAGCTGCAGGATCCAGAATTGTATCTGGGTCAGCAGCAGAAAACTCCAGAGGAGCAGGGACTGATTCCAGGAGAAAAGCAGCAAAAGCTGCACCTGGGACAGAGGCATCAGGAGCCACAGGAGCAGGAGCTGAACCTGGGACAGAGGCATCAGGAGCCACAGGAGCAGGAGCTGAACCTGGGACAGAAGCAGAAGCAACAGCAACAAAAACAGAAGCTGCACCTGGGAAAGCAGCAGCAGCAGGAGTCACATGACCCAGACCTGCACCTGGGAAAGCAGCAGCAGCATCAGGAGTCACATGACCCAGAACTGCCCCTGGGAAAGCAGCAGCATCAGGAGTCACATGACCCAGACCTGCACCTGGGAAAGCAGCAGCAGCAGGAGTCACCTGACCCAGACCTGCACCTGGGAAAGCAGCAGCATCAAGGGACTCAGGAGCCAGAACTACACTTGGGAAAGCAGCGGGAGTCACATGAGCCGGATACGGCAGAGGATCAGAAAGAGAAGCAGAAACGTCATCAGCCAGAACTGTACCTGATAAAGCAGCAGCCCTGGGAGCCACGTGACCCAGAACTGCAACTGGGAAAGCAACAGCACCAGGAGTCTCAGGAGCCAGACCTTCACCTGGGAAAGGAGCAGCACTGGGAGCCACGTGACCCAGAACTGCAACTGGGAAAGCAGCGGGAGTCACATGAGCCGGATACGGCAGAGGATCAGAAAGAGAAGCAGAAACTTCGTGAGCCAGAACTGCACCTGGGAAATCAGCAGCAGCAACAGAGAGAGCACGAAGGCTATCAAGATTCAAAAAGCCTGGGTCAGTCACTTAAGCAAGAGAAAGCTTCAGGGGGGCAGCAGCTGGATGGCTCACATCCCGAACAGGACACGGAACTCTTGGACCAGCCACTGAATCAAGAACTAGGAGAGAAAGGTAAACAGCTGGAAAGGGAGAAACACGAATTGGGGAACCTGACACAGCAGAAGCAGATAGAGCAAATAGTATCAAGCACCGACCAGTCCGAGAGACTAAGCCAGTCCAGCCAGTGAAAGGAGAAGACTCGCTCGCTACAGAGAAGCTGCAGCAGAACCATGAAATGCAGTGAAGCCAAAATGAAAGCAGCCATTCCAGGGTCCCAAAGACTCTCCAACCATCCCTCATAAGGGAAGAGAGCCATCTACACTTCCTTAAGGTCCCCGATTGGCCTACTCATCTATCTGGCCCTGACCATCTTCTTGTCTATGGCAAGCTGGGTACAAGATGTTATTATGGCCCAGGATCTACCCCAAGAAGCTCAATCTCAGCCTCAGATATCACAGCCTCTTCCTGAGGCAGCGGGTGGAGGGAAAAGGGGAGGCCTGTCGGTAGTTAGCAACTCTGATGTCACTCCTAGTGTTGTGGCAGACTCTGTGAATCTGCACAATGTCTAATAAATCCTAAAAATCCTGTGGTCCTGTACTTACTTTAGCCTTTTCTTTTCTGCTTCTCATCATATTCAACAGCCTCTTTAAAAAAAAAAATCACAAAAACAAGCTCAATGCACACCAGTCGGGACTAGAGGCTTTGCCAATGATGGTTTATTGACCTTCATTCAATACCTTTGTGCACTAGTCAGACTCCAATCTTAGTCCACAGCAGAGCACAGCTCTCTGTTTCTCATCTCAGTTTAACTCCACATGAGAAGAGGAGAACTAGAACTATGCCTAGGATGTTTAGGCTCCATTTATGGGTTCTGATAAACATCTCTAGACCTTGCTTCCTGGGCTTTCTTTTTTCTTTTTCCATTAATTTATTTATTTATTCATTTTACATCCTGATTGGTGCTTCCTCCTGGTCCCCCCTCACAGGGTTTCTCCTCCACCCTCCCCTTCTTCTCTGAGAAGAGTGGGATTACCCCTGTGCATCCACCCAGCCTGGTTCATCAAGTCTCTGTAAGGTTAGGTGCATCCACCACTGAGGCCAGACAAGGCACCCCAGGTGAGGAACAGATTCCACAGACAGGCCAACAGTTTTATGGACAGCCTCTGCTCCAGTTGTGGGGGGTACCTACATGGATACTGAGCTGTATATCTGCTATCTATGTGCCAAAGGCCTCTGTCCAGCCTGTCTATGTTCTGTGCTTGGTGGCTCAGTCTCTAAAATTAATTGTAGTATATGCTGTAAAAACCATTTTTAAAAGTACAAAAATGACTCTGAGCTAGGTCCTCTGCCTATGGTTTTGTACCTTGGTGTTCTCATGGGATTCCAAACAGAATGAGTGTGTATGTGTGTGTGTGTGTGTGTGTGTGTGTGTGTGGTGTTTCTAACTCTTTTGCCTATGCCTGAGAACCTTTTCCTCCTACTACGCTGCCTTGTCCAGCCTTGATATGAGGGCTTGTGCCTAGTCTTTTTGCATCTTGTTAGGCCATATTTGCTGGGTATCCCTGTCCTTTATTTTGAAGGAAAATGGAGGAAGAGAAGACCTGGTGAGAGGTAAGGTTAGAGGAGGGACTTGGAACAGTGGAGAAACTGCAAGATGTAATGTATGAGAGAAAAATAAAAGCAAAAAACAATACAAAATATTAAATTATTCCTTGTCCTTTATATCATACCAAATTAAACGAGTCAATAGCCAAAGGAGCCTCAGGAACAACACAAATATTTGGAGACTGAACAATACAATTTTGAATGAAGTGTGGGTCACCAAGGAGTAAAGATTACAGAAAAAAATTCCTAGAATGAATGTAAATGATAGAACAGTCTAACAGATCTCTGGGATACAGGCAAAGCATTTTTAGGGAGAAATAATAGAGATCTCAAACAATTAATCTAAAAATGAACATTAAGATTCTAGAAAAACAGGGAGTCAAAACAGAATGCAGTACTAGAAATAAAATATAAAGCAGAAATTAATGAAACAGACATTAAAAGAATAATATATAAAAATCAACCAAGATTCAACTCTTTGAAAAGATTGATGAGATTTAAAACACATATGCAAGTAATATTATAAAGACAAAATAGGTTACACTTAAGATTATACCTGTACATACAGATAGGCACACAATTACAACTGATGAAAGAACGGCTCATTAAATTTGAGGAAATCAGGGAGGGGTTTATAGTAGAACTTGGAAGGACTTCCTGTTTTTTAGAATCTTAAGGCTCAGTTTTAGATTAATTGTTTGAGATCTCTATGATTTCTCCCAAGAAATGCTTTGCCTGTATCCCAGAGATCTGTTAGATTGTTCTATCATTTACATTCATTCTAGGGTTTTTTTTTTCTGTAATCTTTACTCCTTGGTGACCCACACTTCATTCAAAATTGTATTGTTCAGTCTTCAAATATTTGTGTTGTTTCTGAGGCTTCTTTGGCTATTGATTCTAGTTTTGTAAAATCTATAGTCAAACTAGGAAAAAGAAACATAAAAATTAATCAATCCAGTTTCATCCTTCTACATGTAGCTATCCAATTTGACCAGCATCATTTTTTAAGATACTCCAACATCTTTAGATCTGTATATCTTAACATGCACAAAACAAATCTCAGCGGATCAAAGACCATAACTTAAAATTTGAAAGCCTCTCCCACTCTGAGGGCCTGCAACTTCCCTAGCTTGGATCCTTATAATCCACACACAGTTTGGAGACACAGGAGCTTCTAGCTAGTTCATCCAGAGATGGACTGAATCCCATAGGTCTCAGGCTAGTGACACAGAGGAGTCATTGAGGTCCACCCTGGCTTCAGGGAGACGATACTAGGGACATAAAATTCTCTAGTTAATTTCCGCCACCATGGTGAACAACATACTAAATATAAATCTGTGATTTTCTTGGGCGTTGGTCCTTAGTTCTGAAACACCTACATAATGCCGACTGACCTGGAGCAAAACTGGAGCCAGGGTGCCACCTACAGCTCAAACACTGGCGAGGAGAGAACAACCAATGTGTATATTCTGACATCTTCTTAGATGTCATGTTCACTTGATATAGGGTGTAATTGAATTCTTTTGCATAGCGCTGACTTCTCACTGATGGTGTGTATGCTGGTGACAGTGTGCTGTTGAAGCCTCTTATGAATGCTGCATTTCAGCTAATCTCTCTCATTGGGCCTAGGAATTACCACATTTTGTAGTTAGGTACTTTGGTATAAGGTATGTATTTGGAATTCCCCTTTCTTCTTCCTGAATTGACCATTCTTATAGAATGACCTTGTCTCTTTTCTGATTTTGATTGAAAGTTTTTTTTTTTTTTTTTTAAAACCCAAGCATAGATGCTCCTACTTTATTGGGGTTCCATTTGTTTGAAATATCTTCTTCAAATCCCTTGAATATCAGTCCATTTGTGCCTAGATAGAATCAAGCTTCTATTCTGTGCTTTATGGTTTAATCTATTTTTTTTTTATATAAATTCAATCGTTCTATTCTTTAAATTGGCTCTCCTAACTCATGTGATTATGGTGCTCATTGACGGGTGAGGTCTTGTTAGAGGCATTTTGTAGTTTGAATTTGTTACTTTGCTGTGATTCTTTTCTTCCCTCTTTTTCAGCTTCTTGTGTGGGTCCATACTTACTTGTATTTTAATTCCTTGCAGGTGTTTTCAGTTTGCCAATCACTGATGATTTTTGTCTCACGTGTCGTTCACACGGTGCATAAAGAGACAGCTTTTGATTATGACAAGTTATTTTGAATGATAACATCAGACAATAAAAAATAAAACTTAAAAATCAAATATAGCAGTAAAGAGAGGGAGACCATGCGCTAATGAGACACTCTCCTTGACCTCCATCTACCACGCATGCTCAGTGTCTGATGACCTGGTTATGTCTTTGAATCTTATCACATTAATTTGCCTTTTGCTTCAATTGTTTGTTACTTTGGTTGTCACACCAAGCCTATGAATGCTTTTACAATGCTAGGGCACTATGAATCTGTTTTTATGGTTACTCTTACCAAGGAATTCCAAGCTTGTGTTTTCCTCTAACTCATTAACACCCCTGTCAGTTCAACAAACTACCATTAGCATTCCTTACAGAGCAGGTCTGTTGGTGATACATTTTTTAAAAATCTTTTTGTGTGTCCAGAAGTGCCTTTATCTCACCTTCATTTCTAAAACATCATTTTGTAGATGAGGTGTTCA
>JADRCD010196531.1:41612-52408 GCA_019843815.1 Montemys delectorum | reverse complement strand
AGAGAGAGAGAGAGAGAGAGAGAGAGAGAGAAAGAGAGAGAGAGAAACAGAGCCTGAGCCTGAGCCTGAGCTTGATGGTAGCCTCATTTTCTTACATGCACAAAGCCCCAGGTTCAATCCCCAGCATTAAAAAAATAAAAGCCAGCATCAACCAAAACCTGGAGCAGACCCTTCACGCTGTAGACCTTCCAGGTTTGGGACGGGTCAGAGGGACAAGCATCATAGCATCTCACTCTGTTTTATGTCAACAGACCCTTTCCTCCCAAAATATTATAGAAATGATAGGTAATTTTAGAGGCCTGTGGGTACAGTTTGAGAACTGTGGGTATTTTTGTAGAACTTTACCTAATTATAAAGATTTCTAAGACATAAGCTTCTAAGTACTGACTGTCTTAACAAAGTCATCGCATGTCCTGGGAGTTCAGAGTCGGGATGCACTGTGATAGGATTTGTTGCTGTTGGCTGTTGTGCTCAGCAAATACATCCACACTGCTTTCATCCCAGAATGAAAGATTTGTTAGCCTTTCCAGTACTGGTGCCCTGAGGATGTGCAACCATGTAACATTCTCCCATAGTATTGACAGGAAATGGTTAGGCATAAGAGTCAAACCTGCATTTATCTACGATTCTGTTGCTTAAAATACCATGACCAAAAGCAGCTTAGGGGAGAAGAGCATTCATTCTGGCTTATGATTCCAGGACAGAGTTCGTAATGGCAGAGATGGCATAGCAGCAAAAAGTCATTATCAGTGTCAGGCGCAGGAAGCTGGCTCATCACATTTTCATACACAGTAGTGTTAAGTTTCAAACCCAGGACACAGGGGCCCCTAGGTTCTCCCACCATCCCTCAGTCCCTACCTATTACAGGGTATGGCTACATACCTCTATCCTGAGCTCTCCAACCCAGGGGCAGGGTTACCCTTCCCCCAGAGGCTCTTCCAGACTTAATCCAGGCATTTTGATTATTCACCATTTTTGAACCTTTGCCCTCTTGACTGCTATACCTGGCCCCTTCTCTGCCCTCTCCCTTCCCCTTCCCTTCTCCTCACATGACCCAGCTCAGTCATTTGACAAGTCATGCCTACTCTGTACACTCCCAGATGTGTCTGCCTCTAGCTATGCTCTCCTACATATCTGTAATAAGCTTTCTCCTCTACCATACCTAGGAACAGTCATGTCCTTTCCTTTCCTTTTTATTTCTTATTTTTCATTCACATAAGAAGCAGAAAGTGAAGTAGGAAATGAGAAGAGGCTAATGACCTCAAGGCCCAGTGCCCCCACCCTTCCTTCAATAAGGCCCCACCTCCTAAAGGGTCCATAACCTCCCCCAAACAGCACCACCTGCTGGAGACCTAGTACTCAGAAAATGAGCCTGTGTTGGACATTTTTTCTTTCAAACCATAGCAAAACCAACCACAGAGCATAGTAGAGTAAGAGGTTTATACCAGGCAGCACAATCATTACAGAGTACTCCTGCATGGGAACAAAAATGTCATAAAATGTATTTCCCAAAATTACAGAGGCACACAAATAGTTCCTCTCTCCATTATACCATTCTGACCCCACAGTCTATGTGAGTGATTCATAATGCTGGCATGCAGTGCCTTCGGACTGTAGCCCAATGCCTTGGGAGCAAGATGGCATTGGGCTACAGACCCTGGGTGGGTGCACTCTCATGGCCTGTGCCAGCAATTCCATGCTGCTGTAGCACACACACACATACACACACACACACACACACACACACACACACACACAGGCATCTTTTAAGTGTGTGATGTGTAAATGTATATGCTTGGTGGAACTCCAGTAAGGTTGGTGGATTGTGTGTGCAAGCTGAGGAAAACCAAGGCAAAGCAACTAAATCCTTTCACACATCAAAAAGACTTAGTCGTCATGGGACCTGCAAACATTATGTAAGAATCAGCGATGGGCTAGCATTAGATTTCCCCACCCAAGACTTCAGGCACGAGCAGAGGGACAGGCCCCTCCACTGCACCAGTATTTCCTGTCTCTTGCATGTACACACCCTGTCCCATCAGGCAGGATCAAGAGTGTGGTCCTAATAAGGCACTTGTTCCAATAGTTTCCTCTGCTGGCCCAAGCTAAAGAGGCTCCCTGTGTGGAAAGGTTCTGTCCCCAACACCAGTGCCAAGATGTGGGGCAGATGACAGGCATCTTTCTGAGCCCTTCAGGCAGAACAGTAGCTCTGCAGCTTCACAGTGGCTTTGTTCTGTGCTCTTCCCAGCACACACATCTGAATGCTGCCCTCCAGCTTGGGTGTAGCAACAAGCACCCCATGGGTGAGGCTGAGGGATGTGGTGACTCTGCTAAGAAATGTGCCTGTGAGGGGCAGTATGACCTTTTGCCTGACCTGGAAGCCTGGTCACTCCTGCCTTGACTATTGAGCTTTTGTCTGTTCATTTTTCAGCAGTTCCCCCTCCCCCATCTTATGGGGGATCTTCCACTCCCTAAGGTGTTTTGTAGCCTTTTGCCACAAGACTCCACAAAGCAAGCAGGCCTCCCCCCTTCAGTGTCTCTGTACCTGGCCCTCTTCAAACATCAGACACTCCGTCCTGGAATCTGAAATGTCTTGTCTTCTTCCCCTCAAACTCTCTTACCCAGTCCCAGAGGGATCTCCCATACACATTGTGTGAGGCACACCTGGCCTCCACTCACCAGCACAGGAACCTGCGTCCCCACTCAGGGTCCCCTTCCACATGACAATGCTACCGTTTGCAGGTTTGCTGCCTGATTCTCCACTAGACAAGATCTGTGGGGTCCCCACTGCTTCAGGGAAGTGTGGGTCACTGGGATACTAATGACACTCCTTGGTACTGAATTCCTACCCTAGGCTCTGCTTTGCCTGGTTTGTGTCTAAGGTCCGCACAGACAGTTAGGAGAGGCTCGCTTGAGTGCTCCCTGCTGTCTCCACACTAGAGGTGAGCTCCACGAAGACCAAATGTTTGTCAGTATGGTGCCCTCTGCGTCCCCATGCTCACACACCACAGCTACATATTAACATATCGTTGACATATGTGCAAGACTACAGTGTTCTTCATACTCCTGTGAACTGGTAATGTGAATTGTCTTTTAAATACTGTAATGACAAAAAGAGAATTCTTACTGAGCTCTGGCTTCCCTGGAAGAGCAGAGAAGCATGTCAGGCCTGGCCCCACGGGGACAGAGCACTCGGAAGAACTCCCAGGTTTTGTGACAAAGCTGCAAACAAATTCATCTCTGAGGAATGTTAGCCATCCTGAGCATTTGCCAGACTCAAAGTCTCCACAAAGGATGAGCATAGACTCCAGAGACTGGGAGGAAAAGCTTTAAAACCCCATGGCTGTCCAAAGACTTGTTTCCAGAATAGCCAGTGAATGCCCGGAACTCAGCGTAGGCACATAAACTTTGCAATTAAAAAATAAGCAAAATTATTAGAACAGACACCTTAACCAAGAGGATTAAACATGGCAGTTAGTAGGGACCTCATTGTGGTACTACAGAACCATCCCAAAGGGCAGGTGGCCCTCTTATGATTGAGCTTTCCTGTCTCCATATGACCCTGCATCTTTGCTGCACTTACAGCCTAGAAGCAAAGACATACTTTTAAAGCCACAACGGGAAGTATTGAGCCACTGATGCATGCTACATCATCAACCGCATTATACCAGGAGAGGGGAGCCAGTTCTAGCAGCCATGGCTTCATCTATGTCAGATTTGCAAGCTATCAAGTTTGTAGTGATGGGAAAGAGATGGGTGGTTTGCAGTGACGTGAGTAGATGAAGACAGAGGCAGTGGGGACAGGGAGCGAGTGGCTGCTTGGATTGGACAGCTCTGTGTCCTGCTTGGGTTGCACGTATATGAGTCTAAAATGTAATAAAATCTCATTTAAAGGGGGAAAATTATATCACATTCATAAGCAAACAAATGTTTTAACAAAATCCATCACACTTTTATCTGGTATGCCAATGTCAGCTTCTTAGTTTTGCCAACATGCTATGAGGCTAGGAGAACTTTCCATTTGTAGAAACAGAATGACAGAGCTAGCATCATATTTTCTTATATCTCTTAGGTGACTTCTAAATACAATGATTTTGAAAATTCCTCTTCCTGCAAGCCAATCCAAAAGAAGGGGTAGGGTTATGGAGAAACGACCAAGTGATTAAAAGTACTTTCTGCTTTTAAAGAGGACCCAGGTTCAGTTCTCAGCACCTACATGGTGGCTCAGAGCCATCCCTAACTCCAGTTCCAGGGGAACCGATGCCCACTTAGGATTTCCTCAGGCAGGAGACGCACACATGGTGAGCATACATGCATGCAGGCAAAACAATCACGCACATAAAATATGTAAATGGTTTTTAAATCTCAAAAGGACACAGTGAAGAGTGGGAAGCAGTCCGGGCTCTGGGCTATGTCTATTGGGAAAGGTCCCCCATGTATATGCCTCCCAGTTGCCATAGGCAGGGGTGGTTCTTATAACAAAAGCAAACTCCAAAGGTGGGTGGTTTCTTATTGCAGTTGTGGAGGAAAAAAAAACTCTCAGAATAGAAGAATATGGTCTGAACTCACCACTGTTCTTTGGTTACTGCATGATTAGCCCCATTACCCCATGCTTAAATGACTTAAAAATATTTGGTCCAGAGCAGCCAAAAGGTAACATCTAAGTGACCATGAGACTTGCATGTATGTGCCTGGCCACCTTAAACACAGAGCAGAAACGAACTGTGGAGAATCCTCCTGACAGTGATCACATTTGAAACTTGTGCTTTCTTAATTCAGCTGGTTATTGACAGTAATATATTTTAACTCAAGGATGTGTCCATTCGGTGCATATTGACTCGGCTTGTTAGAGTGTTCACGGTACATGTGAGCATTGGATTTCCTGTCATGGTGACTTACGACAGGAGGACAGCAGTGAGTGATTCCTGCCAGTCAAGAACTTTCGCTGGAGCCCACTTGAATGGTAATAACCTGCTCCTGTAATTGCTGTGGAAAAGGAAAATCCTCCTGAGGTTTTACATCTAATCATTTATTTATAAATCCGTAGATGGCAGTCTGCAGAAGATGCGTCGGGGGTCAACTTTGTGCTCAAAACAGTTGCCTGATGTTTACATTTCACAGTGTATTTTTTTAACAGTACCTCCAGCCCCCATGATCACAAAAGGACCCCAGCTTGCCAGTAGCTGCTCTGTGCCACATCCCGTGGCCCAGGCACTTCATTACCAGTGCTAGGCAGAGGCCGGTCCCCTCTGTATTAGCTGAAATATGCATGTTTTTCCATCTCATTAATTCAGCCTACATACAATTAATTTTTGCCTATTAATAAACCCCTTGGTGTTCGTGACAGCTATCTAGACCACTTCACCTAATGTGGAAAGCGAAAGTGTTCTTATGGTTTCTGCCCCTTGCCGCATTTTTATTGTTGGGTTGGCAGGTTCGGGTGCATAAATCAAGCTTGGCAAGGCAGGGAAGGTTCTGGGGAACCTCCATTTACCCTGGCCAATGATGAGGCCTATGAAATACCCATCAACTTCGCTTCCATTTGGGGTCAGTGGAAAAGTAGCAAGGCCATCTTAGCACATGGAGGTCTTGGGCTGTGGGGGGAGTGTGTGGGAGGCTGGCATGGGACAGATGAACTTTTGTCTTGGGCAGCCTAACCTCACCTGGTTTGGGTGATCTTTATGAGAATCTGTTCTGTCTTCAGACCTCAGTCTGTTTTCCTTTATTGTTTAATTAGCATACAAAGGAACATGTTTCCCTTAAGGCATGCTCCCACCTACTTAGCTTATTCTCCTTTACATCGCTAGCTCCTCTCTGCCCCACCCCACCCCACCCCACCCGCCCTCCATCTTCATATGACAGTTTGCAGTGTAGGTACAGACAAGATCAATCAGGTCCTGAGGAGCTCAGAAAGTAGCCTCCAAAATTGACAAGTTGAGTTATATGAAATTTAGAAGCGCCTGCCTAGCAAAAGAAACTATCAGTGAAGAGAAGAAACAGCCTACAGAATGGGAGAAAACCTTGCCATCTGTACTTCAGACAAGGGCTTAATATCTAGAAAATATAAAGGAATATGGAAATTAAACACACAAGCAAAAACCCAAACTGTCAATCAATAAGTGGGCCAATGAACTGAACAGATAATTCTTGAAAAAAAAATAAAGATCAGTATTTTGTTTTGCTTTGTTTTGTTTTTTTAATGTTTGATATCATTAGCCATCAAGGAAATGCAAATTAAAACTACTTTGGGATTCCATTTTGCCCCAGTCAGGATGTCTGACAGCAGATGCTGGTGAGGACATAGAGAGAGAAGGACCTGAAACACTGTTGCTGGGATGTAAACTACAGTAGTCACTGTAGAAATCAGTGCTCACAAAATTGAAAATAGAACTGTCATGTGACCCACTGCTTCACTCTTCTCTATGTACCTGTGGGACTCTAAGTCAACATCCACAGAGATACTTGAACCCTGATCTACTATGTTCTTCACAGTCACTGAGACATGGAACCAGCTTAAATGCTTGAGTGTCTCAGTCCAAACAGGTGACACCTGATGAACAGGTGCAAGAAAAGAGGAAAATGTCAAGGGAGCCTTGAGATTGAAATAAAACCCCACCAGGCCCAGGGTTTCCACAGACAAAATCGTCCCCAGACCTTTGGAATCAATCTTTCCCTAGAGAACGTCTCGGGGGCCCCAGATGATCAGCCCTAAATGTGTAAGCCTATGCAGAAGCTAAGAGATTGTAGGGGGTTTCCTGGGATTGTAGGAGAGGAAAACTCATAGCCAGGGTCATCCTGGAATCCTAATGGCAGGCCTCTCACAAGGAAACTGCCTACTGGATATGGAGATTGAGTTCTGTGGCTGGTGAAAGGAAACTTGGGAAAAGCTGTAGCAAGCCTGCCCTGGTAAGTCTGGAAACATGACATGAGGGTTTCCAGAACACTCTGTGAGATCTAGCTAGCCAGTGTCATCGATGAGTGGAAATGATGATGGATGCATGTGATAATATTAACTGTATATAATAATGATTCAGTTTGCTGACTTTTAGAATATACTAGATTCTGAGTTAGGATGATTAAGAGGAGGTCTCAATCTGTAATGACTTGAGTCAGGCTGTTTGGTCTTGACAATTAGCTACACACTCTTGTGGACTCTGCTGAGTCTCCTCTCTAGTGTGAGTGGCCTTGCTGGTTCGTCCCAGCGAGCCCAAGCTCAGCAGAGGCAGCCCTGTCTTCCCACTTCTGCTTCACACCTCCAAAGTGTAACTTCTCCCCCTTCATCTCTCTTCTCTTAGCTTCCTCAGGGGGCCCACACTGTCTCTTTAACACATATGCCTGGAGGGAGCAGGGTCCTGGCACATACAGGCTCCTCCTCCAAAGCCCATACTGCTCAGCCTGCTTCCCACTGAGCAGGTATGCCCACCACTAACTGCTACATACCAGGAATTCATAAAGTGGCTTTAAAATAGTACCTTCAAATTCCCGTCTATGCTTCGACCTCTTTCAAAGAGCCCAAGACAATAAGACCTTATCACTGGCCATGAGTGGCCTCTCAAGAACCCACTCCTGGCTGTTGAAATGGGCACAAAGATCTCACCCAAGGCACGGTGCTGCTCTTTGTGAGGCTTTCTCTCCCTGCACACCACTGAATAAGAAATGGTTCTACCGTTGCCCTTATTTATGCAGGGTCATAGTTAACCCACCCTCTGCTTGAAACGCTAGCCACCAACCTTTCCTTCCCCCTTGCTCTTGATTATTCTTAAGTTTAAGACAATGCACAGTGGCAGATGTGCTTAGCAACTATGCTCCATCTACTTGACCCTATGTGTTAATGTCAGTTTTAAAGAGAATGACTCCTGGCTTCAGAAGTTTATGTAAATCTCTTCTAAGAAAATTGCAGCTCTTCCAACTTAACATCAGAGAAGGTGAAAGCAGGCACAGGGAGACATACTCAGGAGAGTGGACAGGAACACGTCTGTGCCTTTGTTGAAAATTTGAGTCAACAAAATCAAGGGTCTGTACTTGTGCCTCAGATCCCAGGGCACCACCAAGATTGACCAATGGGAAAATGGAGGGCAAGGAGAGCTTGATGCCATCATTACGTGAGGGGGCAGGGTGGTGTTTGCAGGCTGGAATGTGGCTCCATTGTTTGAGTGCTTGCCTACCAGGTATTAATGATCATCCTGAGTATGATCCCCAGCACCTCAGTGAATGAACGAGGTATGGTGTCAATCCCAGCTCTTAGGAAGTGTTGGCAGGCAGGTATTTTCTGTGTGTCTGCTATTAGTGAGATCTCATGGACAAATAATATTTCAGGAGACAAGAGTATGTTTGTGAAGGGTAAAGTGAAGCACTGGACAGTCCCATGACACTCAAGTCTATGTGTGCCATCTAGCCAGTATCAACAAGGAGAAAGAGTACTCTGTGACACTGTCTAGATGCAACTCTTGGCCTCGACCTCAGCACAGACACTACAGTAAGATGTGGAAGAGACCTGTCGCCTCAGTGACACCGTGGTACTAGGCCTCTGGGCCATGAGTATCTTGATTCATTATATGTCTTGTGTCTTTCTGCGTGTAGATGCCTATGTGTATTTGAATACATGTTCCCCTGTGTGTGTAATGGGGGCCAGAGAACCACAACCTCCGGTATTGCTCCTCAGATGCCATTGGTTGCATTGACATTGGTTGGTAAGACGGTTCTTCACTGGCTTTGAGTACACCAGAGGCTAGCTTGGCTAGCCAGGGAGGCCCAGGGATCTGTTTATCTCTACTTCCTCAACTCTGGGATTACAGATACAATCACCACACAAGCTTTGCTTCCCTGCTGTGGGTAAAGTGCTTTACTGATGGAACTAGCTCTCACCCTGGCCCTCTTTCTTTTTCTTTTTCTTTTTCTTTTTCTTTTTCTTTTTCTTTTCTCAATCATTTTAAGAATTGTTTCTTTTGGACCCTTTGTTAATGGTCAAGTTGCTCATTTCTAATTTCTGTTTTATATTTCATTTTCCTCATAAAATATTTAGTGAAAATAATAAGGACAACTACACTTTCACAAACTCTGGACCCAACAGAGTTGGGTCATTTTTGGAAAAAAAAAATAGTTGAAGTTTGTTTAGTCATACACACAGTTACCAGGAAGACATCCAATCTTTAAGTAGGGAAAAGGGCCTACTGAGGACCAAGAGCATGGCAGCTTGTGAGTTTATTTTTTGTGACTCTGTGTGTGTGTGTGTGTGTGTGTGTGTGTGTGTGTGTGTGTGTATCTGTGTCTGTGTCTGTGTTTGTTCATGCACATGTATAAGCATGCAGAGGGATGACAAAAGTCAACATCAGGTGTCTTCCTCAATTTCTCTCTACCTTACTTTTTTTGAAACAAGATCTCTCACTGAACCTGGAACTAAGTGATTTGAATAGACTGACTGGCCAACAAGGCCCAGGGATTCTCATTTCTCTAATCTCCAGCTCTGGGACTACAGAGTCGAAGTCCTGCACATGGCTTTGACAGGGACACTGGGGATCGAACTCAAGTCCTCATGATTGTACATCAAGCACTTTACTGAGTGAGTCCCTCAGTTGACACATGCACACACCCTTCTATAGCTTTTGTTTGTATTCTGTGTTATCAATTCTCTTTTGGAGACATTGTGCTTGTCGGCAGAGGGCCATGTGTGTTGGAGGAGTTGAAGAGATTCTTGGCTCAGCTCACGGTCATACTCAGGGCAGTTAGTGGGACTTGGCAAGAGTGATCTTGATGCTTTGACCTTCTGGTGATTTCTGTGCCAAACCAACAAAACAATGCCCAGGAGAGGACAGATGACAGGCCAAGAGCCATCTGAAGCTGTGCAATGTTTTAAATTAATTTGGCCCTATAGCATGGGATGGGGAAATATTAAAAACTAAGTCTTTATGACTCATCCAGCCAGGTCTTGGGTCTATGAATATCCATTGACTCTTGGCCTCTGGGTGGGACTGAAAAACTGCCCTTATGTCGCTTGAATATGATTCAGACTGTCAGTTCTTGATATTTCGAGTTTTAATCAAAACAGAGAGGCGGGTAGTAAACACTTAGTCAGAGACTCTGACATTTATGTCATGCTGACTAACCTGTGCTCAGTCAGTCTGAGGTTAGATGTTCAATGGTGGGTCTCTCTGAGAGTGCATGAAGATGTCAGTTGAAAACACTAAGACTCTAACAGGAACACAACTTAGCCCTAGAGTGCATCACAATGCTTAGGATCACTCCAGAACCTCCCTGTAAGTATACTCACACCCCATCTCTTTGCTTCCATCTCTCTTCATCTTAAAGTTTTCATTTCCTCATTAATAGTTCGCCAAAGGCTTTGAATAACAGGAGGCACTGGTGCCAGTTGTTATGAATGGTTCAGAGCTGCGTAAAGATAGGTTGGACTTGGGGTAAGCGTAGGAAAGCAGAGAGAACATGTGAGCCTGCCCACACTTGTTCTTCAAGGAGTACCTCTACCAGGTGAAGTAAACCTATGTTTGCAGGTTCCTTGGTGGGCCATGCAGATGACTGGGGAAATTAGCCAACAGCTGCTATGTATGTGGCAGAAAGCAGGATATAGAATCTGGCAAGATACCAGCCAGGGAGTGCAGTGTGCTTGACAGAAGTCAGGGTAGAGAACTGGGAGGGCAGCATCCAGAGGGTTGGTGCTGTGTGCTTGGCAAAGATCAGGATGCAAAGCTGGGAGAGCACAGGCTAGGGGCTACTGGGTGCTTGGCACAGATCAGAGTACAAAGCTGGGAGGGCATCAGCTAGGGGCTACTGGGTGCTTGGCA
>JADRCD010196531.1:650-41602 GCA_019843815.1 Montemys delectorum | reverse complement strand
GTACAAAGCTGGGAGGGCATCAGCTAGGGGCTACTGGGTGCTTGGCAGTGATCGCAGTGTAGATCTGAGGTAAGACCAGGCAAAGCAGCGCTTTATACTTGGCAGAGGCTGCAGGGCAAGTGTGTTAGAGCCAAGCTCACACCGAGAGCATTGGGGTCAGATAGTGTGGACCTCAGTGCACATGATGAGTTGCAGGGATATTATGAGCCGAACAGAAACATGAACCCCCAACGGTCCAAGAATACATGTGTGGGTTGTGGAGGCGCTGTGCGTAATGCCTGAAGCATAGGTGAACCAGTTCTAAGGCTCTTGTGGTTTTCAAGCCCGGTGAGAATGAGATCAGTTAACACTGAAGGAGAGAGATGGGCAAAGCAGACATGTCAAGAGGGTCAGGAGGATTCCAGGGTCAGCACTGACAGCAGCAGGAAGCCTAGGGATGCTCTGTGTTGCAGAAGCTGCATGATTTTATATTGCATCTGGAGTGGGGTCACAGCCAGCCTACAGGTGACCGTCAGAGCAGTGGGGGAGCACGGGCAGCTGAGGGTGGTGTTCCTGTCTAGTCTGTGCAGGTTCTCAGGCTAAGTTAAGTAAGTTAAGTAACACCCAAAGCTAGAGAGTACTCCTAGAACCTTGCTCAATAGTCAAGGTGAAGCTGACATAAATGAGCTGCAGAGAGCTGCAGAGGAAATGGTGGGATGTTTGGAGAAGAGAGAAGTGATGCTCACCGGTATAAGAAGACCTTGGTGCAGTAAGTGGGACCATCCCCTACCTTGGCAAGGACAGTGCCCTTGGGGCTGTGGGTTTCAAATAAGCGGGGAGGGAGGGCTAACAGATAACCAGGCGACATACCACGAGCTAGATCCCTATAGGCTGAGAGCGTGTGTAGGGGAGTTAGGAGGAGGAAGTCCAGAGAGAGTGGCCTGGCAAAGGGACCCTGTAGAACAAGGCAGGGTTCTATGAGAGCAGTACATGTGGAACTGAAGCAGCTTTTGTGACCTGAAGTTCTGTGTTTGGAAGCAAGACTGGCTGCTAGAGAGATGCCAGGATGACCCCCTCAGGCCCAGGGCAGAGCCTGACTTTAGGTCCCACTCAGCTTTTCATAGCGGGTGCCCTGGACAGGGTCTGGTTCCACTAAGCACTGGTTTCCTTGAAGTGGAAACTTGGGTTCTTTGCAACGTCAATTGTGTTGGATGGTATTTTGCTGGGGCAGACATGTGAAGGAGTGTTTTCATGAAGCAAGCATGTGAAAGGACACGTGATGAAGAATTCTTCACTGACTACCCACATGTATTGGTCCACTTTACATTGCATAGTTGAGCTCATTTTGTCAGGAGAAAAACACACCAAAAAGCTTCTGGTGGTGTGCTATGGTTTCTTGCTGCTTCCAATGTGGACTTGTGGATTGGCAGAGTGATAATATCAGCAGAGATGGACTCACATGCTGAGGCAAGACACATGGTGAGACAAGACCCATAGAGGACACGTGATGTTTGGAGGGAGTATACATAGGACTCAAGAGACTGTGAGAGGGGCTAGAGTTGCTTATAGAGCTAGCTGTGCAAACCTTCTTGGTCTTCTGTCTTCACTAATCTTCACTTCACTGAGAGAGACACAGCTGAGAACTTTTCCTGGTGTTCCTGTTGGCCCTGGTCATTCCTGCTGACTCGTGCCGATTCGGCTGAGGCCTGGCTGTTCCTCCTAGGTGGTGCTACCACTGCTGCTATCCCAACACTACTAAACTGGACTGCTGGTATATCTAAAGTGTTTGCAAGTAGATCGAGCTGCCACTGCTGACCTATGAACTGCTCTGCTGATTTTCTGACAGCGCAGATAGGAGTTGCTCTAAAGAATCTTTCTAAACAGGTTCATTTCTCCCCTATCCTTTCTTTTCCACTACATCTGGTAGGTGGTGGGCTAGAAGGGAGATGAAATCATTTAAGAACCATCATTAAAATTAGGCTTTGAAAAACTTAAAAGTTACATTTCCTAGTCAGCAAAGCCCTAATCCTGATACTGGTTCCTCTCTTACTGTAGAACTGGATAGGAAAGGGCAGAATGCCTGGGACCCAGAGCAGAGATGGATCAGCCAGCCATCATCCAAATGACCTGTGTCCTTAGTATCATCCTGTGCACAGGCCAAGGCAGCTGGACAGACTTAACACAAAAGTTGAGTTGGTGCAATGCAGGTAGGCAGACCTACACAAGGGAGGTGGGCTCAGGAGTGGTGGGGGCAGCTTGGTAAACCTAGCTCAGTGGTATCTTCCAAGCAGACAAGAGGGACTGTATGAGTTTAAATCAAGGGTCCCAGAACCCTCCTGTGTGGGACCAGATCATAGAGGCATATCCTAGACACGTCTTGATTCTGGAGCTTGTATTGAGAAGCAAATCAGCATGGCTGAGTGCTGACAAAACTTTTGTCTACAAAAGCAGGTAGTCAGCCAGGTTTAGCCCATTACAGGCTGTGGGCCAGGGAAGCCTTGAGAATCCTGTGTAAGGATAAACAGGAACCAGAGTAAGAGGTGATAGGCTACAGTGGTAGCTGCTGTACCAGCCCCAAAGAGTCTGGTGCTCAGAGGTTACCTGGAGGACTGAGGGAAATGACAGAGGGCAAAGCTCTTGGCGTTTTCTGAAGGAAATCATGAAGTAACTTTGATGCGAGTGGAGATGCCCAGGACAGCTTTGGCCTATGCAAGTGCTATGGGGGCTCTGCAGCTGACTCCAAAACCTGTGGCTACTCCTCACTGCCAGTCCACAGCATGGGAGAGAAGCAGCATCCAGGACTTACTTCAGGGTGTACACAGCTCTGTGATGAAGCTTAGTAGGACAGGGAATGAGCTTCCTAAGGTCTGTGCACAGACTGAACTATTTACTACACAGAGGATTTCTATCTCTGAAAGGGTTTCCCAGAAGATGGTCATGAATGCTTATATTTTGCACCCATATCCCTGAGCCAGCATTAACCAACTACTGCTCAAGAATGGCAACAGGCAGAAATGCAGTCACTCCCTCATAACCATGCTCTCTGGGTAGAGTCTGTATTTCCAGGGACCCAAGCACTGGGGCTTATACAAACTGGGAGTCTGCTGCAGCTAAAATCTTAAACATCTAACCAGTATAAACATAAAATGGTGTATCTGTGGCAGTGGTTTGCAGTTGGGAAATATTTTCACAGAAGAATTCCCTTTTCAAGCCGGGCAGTGGTGGCGCACGCCTTTAATCCCAGCACTTAGGAGGCAGAGGCAGGCAGATTTCTGAGTTGGAGGCCAGCCTGGTCTACAGAATGAGTTCCAGGACAGCCAGGGCTATACAGAGAAACCCTGTCTTGAAAAACAAAAGCAAAACAAAACAAACAAACAAACAAACAAAAAAGAATTCCCTTTTCTAGGGCAGGGAATATAGCTCAGTACAGTGCTTGTCTCCATGCACAAAGTCTTGGGTTCCAGCCCCAGAATCACATATAACTCAGAGTGGTAGTGTATGCTTGTAATCCCAGCATTGAGGAGGTTGAGGCATGAGGTTCAGATGTTCAAGGTTATCTCCATCTACATAGTTCTTGAGGCCTGCCTGGAATGTATAAGACCCTATTTGAGAGAGGGATGGAGGGAGAGAGTGAGGGAAAGATGGACAGAGGGACAGAGGGAGGAAAAGACTGAAAATTGGATTGGCTGCAAGAACAGGCATCTGTAGGAAGATAGATATGCTAGTACAGAGAACCAAGGTATGGGGAACCTAGAACACCTGTACTAGAGTTCCTTTGGAGACTGTCCTCAGCAGGATGGTCCCTCCTTTTCTATTCATCCCTGGTACCAGTGGCAAAGTCCTAATGTCAATCTAAGAACTCAGAAATGCTACTCTAGGCTCCAGGGCTTACGTGAAGGAGTCTTTCCTTAGCTTGCTGTCAGAACAGCTATAAATAAGTGTCTGACTGTTTTGGCTAGAAAGCCCTGTGACCCCCCTCTCCTGGGATATCCTGGAACTAGCTCAGGCTCATGGTCCACAGACCTGACCAGGCTACTTGAGGTGTGACAGCATCCCAGAGGGCCACACTGGCTTTTGAAAATGAGGAGACGGCATATAAAATAGGACTTTGCAAGCAGCATGGGGCAGGAGCTGTTAAAGCCCCTGGTTCAGCTGCTCTGCAGCAGGGTATGCTCTGCAGCCAGCTCCCACCCCCTTACTCCTGCTTCCTGCTTTGGAACATAAGCAGACTCTTCCTTCAGTGAAGTTTCTATTAGAAGGGCCAAGGGTGTAGCTGAACTGAGCTTGAGTCCCTGGAAGGAAGACAGGTCCTGGGAGAGCGGCCAGCGCCAAGACCAAAGAGAGGGTGGGCATGCAGCTGAGCCCTGTTCGAAGTGTGATCTCATCCCGAGTTGAAACCCTGGTTTCTCCTGCCAGTGACAATACTTCTTGAAAAGGCACAAATGTTTTCTGCTTCTTGTAAGCCACTTCTTGCAAATATCAGTGCTCTGGAAGAAAGATTTATTTTAATAATGTGAGTTTTAGGGTTTTTTTTTCCCTGTGGTTAATGTTGTTTTATTACTCTATATTCTTTGCCAGAAAGTGCATTTTAAGAGTTTCAATTCAAAATTAAATATGACCTCAGTGTTTTAAAATACAATTACATTAACTGTCCATTTAATAGTTGCTTAAGATTGTTTGGCCACTAATGCATACTCAATATACTTGTGTGATATTAAATACAGTATTTTTTACTCCACTGACCAGCTAACATGACTAGCTAACATATCCCAGCTGCAGCTGTTCATGGGAGAAACTGGAGCTTTCTCAGAAGTGAGCAACGATGGAGTGTTGTCCAGTGGAAACATGTTGTGCTATTATGTATCACACGCTGGGCTTCTCTGTGAAAATGCCACAGTGTTTGATAATAGGGAACTATCTATTATTTATTTAGAACTGTACAAACCAATTTACAAGTCAGGTAATTTGGTGGCAGGATTATTTATTAATGAGCCCAGTACATGAGTTAATGGGGCTAAACCCTTTGGAGGTCAATCCTCATCTAATGCCTCTTGGAAAATAAAAGAGGTCTCATCTTCAGCATATTTAGTTACTATTTTAAATTTTAAGTCAGATACTCCACTATTAAAATGAACATTTTTCCCCTCTGAACAGCATGACAGCAGAGAGTTAGTCTCTCAGCTACATGGTGGTCCAGTCTATGACCTGAATTGGGGTGATATGCTTAGCTGTGTTAACATCAAATGCATTCTCCTGTGATGTGAGCACAGGGGAAGCAGCCTGTTCCTTAACAAAGGTGACAGATACCTCTGCCTGCTTAGGAGAGGAAGAGATGCCACAAAGGGACCTGGCTTCCTGGCCCTCCTTCCTTCTGGGGCTGGAATGGGTCAACATCTTCAGGTGTTTTGCCTCTAGGGATCTCCACCCATTGTCCCTACATCCCATCAAGAGTGGGATGATGTGCTGTTGTGTGCCAGCAGTGGGCTTCTTCATCATCCTCACATTCTCCTCTGACCTAGAGAAGTAGATGCCTTCAGAGCAAGGCTGCTGCGTGTAGGTAGTGGGATGGTTCTCCCCAGTAGGATCTCTTCAGTCTTCCTCTGGTAATGACTCGGTGGATTCCTTTTGCCAGAAGGAGAATCATGATGAATCCTTTTGCCAGAAGGAGAATCATGATGAAAAACTGAGGATGTGGTGATGCAGCCTCCATCTGTGACCTTTGTACCTGGTGGGATTCAGCACTTTCTGCACGTACAGGAGGATAAGGCTCAAGGCTTTGCATGTAGCTGTTAACTTTTGGCTTGTTTGTTTTCCACATCAGGCAGTCAGTAGGGTTGAAGGGCTTTAGTTGTAGAGTCCATTGAAGCGAATGAAATTGGATGTTAGGCCTTAGCAAACCCCATTATTCTGCAGCCTGCAAGCCAGTCTGGGAAGGCTGAGAGATGTAACTTCTACTGTCTAGAAAATCTCTGGTTATTCTCATTACAGAATGGTTCTCAGCAAATTATTCACTGGAGAAGTAGAATCTGAAAACAAGTGCTTTTGGTGAATGTGGTAGGATGGGTCTCCATAACAACTTTGCACCTGCACAAGACATTCATTCATCAGACAAATATTGTGTGCCAAGAATATGCTAGATGAATTAACATGGCTGAGTCTGCTCTCCAAAAATAGTCTTGGTGGAGTGTTCATCATTTGGCTTCTTTATAAAGCCCTGCTCTAACTTGGCATCTTGCTATGCCTTGTAAACAGGGTTATGGTCTTATCAACCTGGTCCTCACTTCTGGGGTTTCAAAAATGGGGAAGATGATATGTTTGTGACATTTTGGGAATAGGCCTATATTGTGACCTTTACTAGGAAGATGTCAACAAGCATCTGTGCTCCTCAGATAGGCCACCAAGAACAGGCCAGAGAAACAGCTCCAACCAAGTGTAGTTTGTGAATTAGTGAGTTTATTATATAGCCCTGAGAGAGCTTGAACTCTCCAGTAACAGCATCACCAAAAGCCCAACTCCAAGATGGATGACAACTCAAAAGAGCTCCATCTCTGGAGCTCCCCGCCCACCCTGTAGGCATCTCCACTAAAGAGTCTCTTCTCTTTCCCAGTGATTGTCTACTACCTATAAGCCTTACTTATACTTCTTATAAGTAAGAAACCTCAAGGATCTGCTTTCTCAGCTTTGTGAGCCTTGTAAGTTTCTTGAGCTTCCTGAGTCTTAAGGAGCCTCCTTCCTTTTAGGAGAGATTTTTTTCTTATTCAGAGGAAATATCTATACAGTAAGACCTCTTGCTTGTGTAAAGGAATATTATTTCCTATAGATAAGTCACCAAATAGCTTTTAATCACATGCTTGGCATGTCCTAAACCTTGATAATAAGCAATGAACCTTGGCAGATAGTTTGCCTTGGATTGTTTTCCTAGGTTCAATGAGTCCTAATCTTCAAAGGACCCTGCCTTTCCCAGGGCTACTTATTTGGTAGTCATATGATATGAATGGACTTGCCACTAGGATGTCCCAGTCAGTCATCTTAGCCATGTAGAAAGCCAGAATGTAGGATGTGACACTAAACAGCCATCCTTTACCCCTCTGGACAAACTGTCTTGAGGTTCTCCAAGTCCTGCTATTTATTCTTATCTCTCAACTCTTGCTCCTATGGAAAGCAGAGGCCCACTGCCTGGTGATTCATTCCCCAGCTCTTAACATATGTTTCAGAGCACCTCCTAGATGTCCTTGCAAATCCTTAAGAGCATAGACCAGTTTGTCCACAGCACATAACAGTCTTTTGCACTTTCATCCTGCCTCATGAGCAGATATTGACTGTCCTTATTACAACATATGGAGAAAGGAAGTGATTTCTTTACTCTGGGGGGGGGGGGCAGGTTGTATGCACACTGGAAATGGTGGAGTAAGGCTGGGGTGGAGTCCTTGGAAGCCCCAGAAGAAGAAACTGGGTGTATATAGATTAGTCCAACAGAAAAACCAGAAAGCAGAGAATGTTCCCAGCAAGTGGCTCTGTTTGCAGCCATGAGTGCCACAATGAAGCCAGTCAGCAGGGAATATGCAGGAGGTTGACCAGATGCCCCATTTGAGATCCCTGAAAAGATAAGGTAGTGGTAAGCTCTAAGGTAGTGGTAAGCTCTGGGTGTAGTCAGTCCACACACTGATGTTCCTTTTTCAAAGGCTGGGAAAGAGAATTGTTACCCAGGCCCAAAAAAATCCTTTGGGAAACACCCTTTTGGAAATCCCAGCAATGTGGTGAGCCAAAGGATGACTCTTGCATTTTTACAGATGTGTAAGCATTTTTATTTTAAGAAGCTAAATTAAACTGTGAGAGAGGCAAGTACCTTCTGTGGCTAGAACGTTAAAAAGCTGCTTGGTGGAAGGAAGCAAAGGCAACATAGACGGGAGGCTATTTGAACTCTTTATTTGCCACATTTACAATATTAATAACAGTGTTTCCAGAAGTTGTCACATCAAGTAAAAGATCTTCATTCCAGGCTGTCTTTGGGGGCCAAATTGAGACTGGATGCATGCATTTAATAAATTGTAGTCTCAAGTAGTCATTTTTGTAAATAATTAGTTTCAGCGAAAGAATAAGTTAGCATATTGTATGCGTCTAATGTTGCAGGCACACATACAGCAAACTTTGCTATTAATCAACAGTCGAGCGCTGCAAGTGGGGTCTCATACATAATGAATTGTGCTTAAGCCTCATGGGTTTCTTGATAGAAAAATAAAAGAAAACACAAGTGTAGTCAGCTTTTGAATAAAATTTAACTAGATTGCTCTGCATCCTATAATTGTTTTGGAATCATTGGGGACCTGATCATTCATCTGTAGTTTTAGGGTGTTTTTATCTTCATCTGTCAAATAGTAGAGACTTTTAATGATATGTTAAAGTGTTGATAACATAGAATTTTTCTTTTAATGACTTACATTAAAAGGTATAAAGGTATATATAGCCTTTTAAGGACATTCTAATTGCTTACATGTAGTATTTAAACTATCTTTACAATATGGTTTTAATTGCTGATGTGTTTTAAGACATAAGTATCTTTTTCAGAAAAATTTATAATCCTTATGGGGAGGAGTTTAAAATTTACATAAACTTTTCTCCCTTTTTGCAGATATTTTAAAACACTATAGTAAATTCTTGTGTGGTTTTATTTAGGATCTGGAATTTATTCAAGCCTCAGATTTTGAGTTGTTTGAGCTAAAGGCTCATTATGTAACTCAGGTTGACCTTGAACTCGGGATCCTTCTGCCTCACTTATCTTAATGAGCCTAAAATTTTGAAGGATGGTGTGCTCATGAAAAATTGATACCGAGCTTTAACAGCATTCTTTTTACCATCCAAAGCCATTAAATGGAAAGTTGCTAAATTTCCTACTGTCTCCCTCATACTGTTGACCCTGGGACAGATATCATTTGATGGCTTCTGATGGTTATATTATAAAAATAGAACTCTTGTCAGGGACAAAGGGGCCATGAGCTGCACAGGAACAGCTCAATGATGTACTGCCGAATGGATGTCGGGACCATCTGCTGTAGGCAAAAGGTGCCACTGCCTTTCCTGTGGGCTGCAGAGTTTCTGTCCTCCTTCTAGAAATGGCTGCTTTTGTTGCTTGTTCGCCTGTATGGCATGATAGGAAGCTTCCCATTGTGTGAGAGTGCTTCTTTGAAAGTATGTGCTCTGTTGGTCAGCTCCCCGATGCTATGATAAAGCACCAGGGATTCAGAATTTTTAAAGAAGAGATGTTTATTTGGGCCATGTTCGCAGTCTGTGGTCACTCAGCCCCTAGGGTCTCAGGCCTCTGTGCAATAGAACATCATAGTAGAAACACATGTTTGAGAAAGCTGCTCACCTCGCTGCTATTAGAAGAAAGGAAGGAGGGGGCTGTGACTCCCATATCACTCTCAAGAACACACCCGGTGACTAACTCCTTCCAAGGCCTCATTTAAAGATTCTGCTACCTCCTATAGTACCACAGGCTGGTGATCCAGCCTTTAATACATGGGCCTTTGGAGGATATTTCAGAGCCAAGCCATAGCAGGTACCAAAACAAGACTCTTAAATGTCATTCATAAACTCTCTTGTTATGAGTAGTATGTGTTCTTGTTTTAAAATACTAACTAGCATCTTATATATGCTAAAATCCATCACTATTTCGTAATTGTTCATCCTAGGTTACTTTCTGTGGCTGTTATAAAACACTGACAGAACCAATGGGAGAGGAAAGGGTTGTGTTAGGCTTACACTGCTACAACCCAGACCATCCTTGAGGAAGTCAGGGCAGGAACTCAAGCAGGAACCTGAGGGTGGGAGCCGAAGCAGAGGCCACGGAAGAGTGCTGCCTAGCAGCCTACTTACCCTGACTTGCTCAGACTGCTTCCAGATATGAATAGAGATATAAATAGATATATAGAGATATAGACAGTGCAGGACCACCTGCCCAGGGGTGGCCCCCACACAATGGGCTGGGCCCTCCCACATCAATAGTTCATCAAGAAAATGCCCTACTTCCTTGCCGAAAGGCCAGTCAGGAGGAGGCAGCTCCTCGGCTGATAGCCCCTCTTCCCGGATATGTGTGAACTTGACAGAAAGTAATTGCAATACTTACTTTTATTATCCTTAGCTTTCATTGTAGAAAATACTGTCCTTTGGGTGGGTGAGTAGGAAATCTGTGACTCCAGCTCACGTGTGTAGTGAGGTCATTACCACAGCCCTGTTAGTGTTGCTGAGCAGCATGACCCCAATACAATGGTGCGCCTCTGTTCTTCACCTCTGCCTCAGCTTCTTTCTTGAGGTTGCTCTTTCTTATCATTAGCATCAGCTCCTTAACTCCTCTTTTTCTCTTCTATATCCTAAAAGCCCTCTGGAAAAGTGGGCTGTGTGATCTGCGTGCGAACGGTGCCTGGACGGCTCCCACCACCAGGCAGTGCTCAGGAGCCGTCTCTCATCATCAGTCCTTCATGAACTGGCAGGAGGGTGGAGAGTCCTTGGCAACTCCCTTCAGACGGGGTTGTCTGAAAGGCACAAGTGGGAGGCACTGCTGTTGCCCTGTGTGCCTCACCTTCATGTCCCCTCTATCTGCACAGTTGGCTACAGGTGCCCAAGGAAGGAGCCACCTATGTGGCCACTCTCCCCAGTAAGCCATGAGTGGGATCAGATCTTCACTGAGTTGGAATGCAAAGTTTAAAGGCTTTATTCAGTCTGTCTTTTTCTAAAAAGCGGTCTTTATTGATAGCAGGTAGCGTAGTTTGTTTCTCGTCTTCAAACCTACCCCTGGAAGAAAAATGCCTGGGTTTTAGTGGGAAGGCATAATTAGATGCAGAACATATCCATCAAACACAAGCCACTCGGCTAGAGATCTTCTAAATTAGACATAATTGTGCGTGTGCCAGCACGGCAGAGCAAGTCTCCACACGGTGTTTATAAAGTCACCTTTGCTGCTGTTGTTCCTCAGTGAGTTTGTGAAGTCTAGAGCTCCATCCCAGAATCCCAGAAGCTCACCCTGCCCTCTAACACCACACACAGAAAGCTGGAGAAGGCAAGGTGTGCTTGGCCTTGGCAGTGTTCCTCACCTGAGGCTGTCCAGTATGCTGTGGTTAGCCTCAGCTCTCCTCCTATTAAGAGTCCTGCCAGGAACTCCACACGTTGCCACACAGCTTCTTTTATACCAGGTTGAAGGACACAGCCTACATCAGCTCTTTGCCAGAGTCTGGAAGAACTCTGCTCTATAGAGGACTTTTTGTATGACCCTCTAGTGTCACAGTGAACATTCCCAAAGCCTAGATTGAAAAGTCATCTTCGAGGGCAGGGGAGGAAGAGGCTGGGTCCCAGAGGAAATAGCATAAGCAGGTGATCTTGTCATTCTGCATCCTGATTGTCCCATAGCAGCACCACCTTAAGGTTGACTGTTATTACATGGTCCTGTCACATGTGAGTGACTCTAAAGAAATCATAGCCTATTTTCTTACATCACATGGTGTTTAAAGCAAGTACGTTTATTTTACTCTCTTGGGGAGGAAAAAGTCACTAAGAAATTAGCCTGTAGTGATTCTCTCCTCCCAGGGGCTTCCTGAAGCTTCCCAAGATCTGTATACCGAAGTCTCCCATGGGCTGGCCATGTTTCAGATTGTTGGTGAATCTGTACTCTGGGAAGGATGGGAGGAGGCGTTGACAGGTGTGCCCTTTATGTTCCCCTTGTAGTACTGCACTCACATGTCATCACTCGGTAAAGAACGAGACCCCAGGCAAGGCTCCTGTGGGAGGCTATGACTTTGCAACACCTGCTGCACAGAGCCTTGCCATCTCCAGTCTCCACTCAGTGGTTAACTAACTTGACAGGATTCAGAAGACAAGATGCACACGAACACGCCACACAGCACTGAAGCCATCTCCCTTAGTCTTGACTAAATCACTGTCTCATACCAATCTTGTGTTCTGTTCCTGATGGTGTCCTTGTCTTGGCATGTAAGGTTCACCCAGGAAGAACAACTCTGCTCATGTGCTAGAAGTCTGGACTAGGGCTTTGGAGCCATTTTTTCTTTACTGAGTGAAGAGCTGAAAGACATGATCCACACTGCCATGCATCATGGGTCGTCCTTTCTCAAAGCCAAGGAATGTTGAGGCCTTCACACAGACATCTGTGGCAACACAAGTGCATGTGGGCTGTTCTATGCTCTGGAATTCCAGGAGGCAGTATACACTTGTCCTGGAATCACCAACAGTTGTTAGTTTCTCGAAGAAACCCTCAGAACAGGCCTTAGTTCATCCTCCATCCTCCCATGTTAGAAGCTCAAGGAAGCGCAGTCTTTTTTTTTTCAGCCCTCAGCTTTCTTCCAATGCCAAGTTAAAGAGCAGAAGGGGAGCTGTGTCCCAGTCTTCACCACTATTCCTCCATGGGGACAGATGACATGCTGACCTGAGAACTGGACTAAAGTCAACCACTGGGGTTGGAGATGCCAAGTACAGTGCTGAGCAGTTCTCAGGGGGTTGTATCTTGTTCAAGGCTAGTGCTGAGGAAACCTGGATGTGGTATTTGAAAGAGTGGGCCACGGAGCCCCTAATTGTTAGAGTTTCAGGGTTCGTCAGCAGGGAGGTCTGGAGAAACTCCTCCATCATAAGAGCAGCTGTTAGTGCTGCTATCACACCGTAGTTCTTTCCTGGACGAACAGCGGGGAAGGTTGGAAGAAGAGGGCAGGGCAAGAGAATAAATTTCATTTTATTGTAGAAATGGAAATTTGTGTCATGGCTTTAAAAATCTGGTTTTATGTGTGTGTTTAAAGCCATTCATTTTAAATGTAGCCCCATAAATCCTTGCTTCAGAATCAAAGCTGTTTAATTACATTTCACCCATGGCTAGTTATCTAGCACCGATGGAGGAAGAGTTAAACAGAGAACCCCAGAGTGAATCAGAGGTGAGATCTTTAGCACAAGCATAAAAAATCAATTTAAGATGAATTTTACTACTATAAAAATTCTTCACGTATCCTTTTAAGAACGGAAAATGCTAGGAAACACAGCTTGCCCTCCACAAGGTGGAGGGAAGGCCACCATGGGCAGCAGAAGCCTCTGAACAATCACTGGGAAATACAGAAACCCCAGATTCATGCTTAAAATACTCCCCCACACAGTGAGCTTCTATGTCCCTCAGGACCCGTCTGTGCGGGGCCCATCAGCATCCAGCATCCTGACCTAGGTGTTGAGGTACCAGTTAGTCTTAGCTACCTGTCTTACCTCTACCTATTACACCCCACCCACCATTCCTGTTCTGTGAAGAGTTGGTTGGTAGCTTGGTGCAGGACCAAAAGGCAAACTTTCCCTCCTGTGTCCTTGGTTGGGGGTCTGTGCACATGGACATGAATTTTATTCACTGCCAGTCTGAGTAGGTGGAGAGACCTCTGAAGATGACAGGCTGCTTGCTGGCTACCTCAGTCAGGAGGGACCTGCTTACCTCCAGCAGACACCACACCTTTTCCTCAGTTCTCCCATTCTCCCCAGGGACCAGGAGGGCAAAATACATTATATATTTCTCCATCTCTCCTTTTAGACATCCTTGATACTCCATTTACTTAGTTAGCAAGCTACAGAACCAAAATAGAATGACTGAGCATGTATCTCTAAAATTGAGTAATATCTAAGCCAGGCACGGGTGGAAGTTCTCCCTCTCATGATCAGACATTGCTAATAGGAAAAGCAGTCAGGGCAATGAGACAGTTCCATCTCCCCAGGAGACTCCCAAGAGAGGCCTGTAGTCTGCATGTGGAGCGAGCTCATCCCTGGGGCCCACCTGGGGTATACAGGCAGCAGCTGCTTGAAGTGACACTGCACCTGTTTGTTCAGGCACAGGGCTGTGTGAGGGCCCTTCGTAGCAGCTTCAGAAAGGCCTACAATAGCCACAGGATCGGCCAGGTCAGGGGTTGGTTGTATGTATGTGGAGGTGGAAAGTGCAGAGGACATCATTCCTTGGGTGTTGTCCATCTTTTTGAGACAGGGTCTCTCACTGGCTTGAAACTCACCAAGCAGGCTGGGCTGTCTTTCCCTCCCCAGCACTGAATGTGCACACATGCCATGGGTCCCAGCTTTTTCACTAGGGCACCAAGAGTCGAACTTCAATGGCTGCGCTTATGCAGTAAGCCCTTTACCAGCTCAGCTATCTCCCCAACCCTTCCAGGCCTGACTGTTCCCCGCGGCCATCTATTTCATCTTCTGTTCTTTCCTGGGGCCTGAGTGTTTAGACGCTTCCAAGGCCTTCTCTGAATGACTTCCTGCCCTCTCTGAAACGAGCAGGAAGGAACCCTGTTGTGCATCCCACCCTGAAAATATATGTGTTGAAAGATACAAGGGCTTAGTGGAGACACCAAATCCTTCGACAAGACGCTGTCCTAGGCAATTAAGCACCTACCTGGGCCTGTTTGCAAGGCTCTGCCAGAAAGAAGTGTGCCACTGCCCTATGAAAGTCAAAGCTATGGTACACAAACAGGGAAGGAAGTGTGTACCAGTAGCCTGCATCTCCTCACATGGAAGATCCTTACTTAAAGATCTCCTGACTCATGATCATGGGACACCTTGCCATAGGACCTTCTGACCCTGTAGCCCGGCTCATCTTCCTGTGAATTGATTCCTTCTTGCTCTACCTCTGAGGTCTGGCCCTGTTGGTTTTTGCTTTATTTTTTATCCAAAACTGACCCACAGTAGCTCTGATGACTCCAGTCTGTCATCAGCAAGATGGAGCCCATCTTGGTTCTACCAGCTTTACTCAGGCAGCCTGACCTAGGCTCCCCCAGCCCTTAGCCACTCTCCCAATCACACTTGTGTAGGGCTCCATTCCCAAAGCTGAGTAAAGGCCTTCACTCCTGGCCAGCATGTCCACATGTGGAGAGAGATGCGTGGAGTGAGTGAATGTACCAACCTTCACCACACGTAGGAGCCAAAGGAGACTGGTGAGATTAACCCATCCAAAGAGTCTTTACCCTTTCCACCTTCCCATGAGAACTCTGACACTGGGCTACTAAGAAGTCCCAGAGAAGCTATACCCTCCAGGCCCAGAAAGTTTCATGGAAACACACTGCAGCCTAGAGCCTGGGAATGAAGAGAAGGAGAAAAATCAACAGAGAAATTGGACCCAGTGTCTATGCCTCTTGGGTGTGGATCCCAGAAAATTGAAGTGAAAACTGAATCTGCCATAAAACTGCAGGCTCTGAGCCCAGAACATAGAAATGGCCTTCCTTTACAAGCATGTGTTCTTAGCCTGTGGAGCACAACCTGGAGCAGACCCCAGCTGAGCATGAACTCCATGTAGGGCCAAATCAAGGAACAGAAGATGGCCCCGTGTAGGAGCAGTAAGAAGCCATCCAAAGCTGCTATGAAATATTTCAGTTTTAAATTCCAGGACATCCACCAGAGGACAGGGACTACAGAGAATGAGCAGGATAGTTTGTTACTAAACTGCCTCCAACTAGACCCCAAAGGCAGAGGAGGGATCAGCCTAGCCTCGAGCATTAACCATACTTCACGTGGGTGCTAGGGAATATGGATCAGTATACTCACAGGAGCTCCCAAAGATGGAGCCCAAAACCATGTGAGAAGGGATACTCCCTGTGCTGTGGGGGACTCAGGGTGAGAGATGGGACATGGATAATGCAGTCTAATGACCTGATGTTTAGGGGAAATGTTAGTGGCCATAATTACCTGATGATGCTGACTTCCAAACTCTAACTGGGGACACAAGATGTTCCTATGTGTCAGTTTGCTGGTTCCCATCCCCAGACCCTGTGGGAGCAGAAGCTTGGAATGCATGGTTTGGGCTCTCCCTGCACTTAATAAACCTGGGGAGAGAAAAGCAGATATGGGAACTGCCGTGCCTTCCTGTCCAACATCCCTCAGTGGCCATTTCATTATCTGCAGTTCTCTGTCTGTCTGGCAGAGGCACACACTGGGGAGTGGCTGGCAGCCTTCTCCCACTAGCTGCAGTAGGTATGCTTTTCACACATGTGGTCACTAAGCTTCTTATCCTTTTTGCAGACCCACAGAGGTCCCAGCTACTCCTGAGATGCTCGGTGAGCCAGAGGGAGTGCCAGAGCCCCTGGTACACTGCACAGCCTGGCTGGAAGCCTATTTCCGTGAACCTGCAGCCATGGAGGGTCTTCCATTACCTGCTCTCCATCACCCTGTGTTCCAGCAAGGTTGGTAACCACGCTGCATTTGGGGAGCCTGACTTATTAACTATGGCTGACATCACAGCTCGTTTACTGACTACACAGGCTTGGAATTTTCACATCGTCTAAACACAGGCGGCGTGCGGCCAAGCTGGAGGCCGTAGGCTAAGAGCTCATGACCCCGCCCATTCCAAGTGGTTATGTTAGTTTTGGCACATGGTCACATAATTCTTGGCAAAAGCAGTAAAAATGATGCATGCAGATCAACTCTTGACTCTGGCTTGGCTGAAAGGTTTAAATGGGAACACATCTGAATGGCAGTAAATTCTTCAATAAGCTTATTGTTAACTTAAACTCTCTGCCTGCCAACAGCACAGAAAATGAGCCTTGTATCTGGACAGTTAGCCACTTCTGTGAAGTTACTCGGTAAGAGGGACTTCAGAGGCCACTCCACCACCGCATTTTCCAACTTATCACAGATATATTCTGTAGGATGAGTTTAAAATGCATTGCTTAAGTAGAGTTTGCTTAGGGCACTTAAATCCTCCCAATAAACTAAGAAAACATTGCATTTCCTCTAAAGCTGGCTTGGATCTGTTCAGCACAGAAGTTAATTACTACAGCTAAGATCACTCTAGGCCTATAGGAGAGATTTATTCTACATAGCGACTTTTACAAGAAATCACTTAATATAAATTAGTATATATACATATTCAGACATATGCATGGAAATACATACGTCTCCTTAAGGGGAAGAAAAAAGCTTGTGATTTTTAACTAAGGTGAATTTAAAGCAACCTTGAGGTTCAGAGTGATGTTTACTAAGTATAATTTAAAGATACTTGAATTGTACCTGGTTTTCAGTTCACACTTGAAAAATAGAGTTGATTTCAAAACAAAACAAAAAACAAAAAACAAAGAAACAAACAAAACCCCAAGTTTCAAAAGCCCTCTGAGGTCAGACTGATGCCAGACCAGAAAGTGAAACAGGGGATCTATTTTATGCAAGTAAACTGAAAGGCCAGCTGGAATGAATGGGCACCTTGCTCAGTCCTGTGTTATCTGGAACTGTGTTCACAGAAAGCTCAGCGGGGGTGCCAGAATGTGTTAAGGGGTCTCTGGGAGAGGTGGGCAGATATCTGCAGGGCTCTGTATCCAGGGACCACACCTTCATCCTCCACCCGCTGAGGAAGAGAGTTTGGCTGTGTGCCTGCCCACACTCCGAGTCTGACTGGTAGCTATGGCTCAGGTGACTATGTGTCACTGTTGAACACCTCCAACTGCCCAGCACAGGGGACATGTGTTGCTATGGAGTTCAAGAAAGTGAGAAGTGGAGGTAGATTCTTCCAACCCCAACCACAATATCCCACTGGGGTTACTGTCTGAACAGGAGAAAGGGGGAGAAAGAGGGAGGAAGGGAGGGAGAGGAAAGGAAGGGAGGGAAAGAGAGGGGGTGAGAGAGGGAGAGAGAGCATGAGCCAGCAAGCCACCCTTCTCTTAGGCCTGCCAAGGACACCTAATAAAGTTCAGGGTCTCCGAACAGAAAACTATCTTACAAAGGCAGAGATGTCTGTTTAATCCCACAAGGTAGTAGATGAGGTATGAGCCCGTAAAATCCCAACCTTTGCCTGAGGTTGGTTATGTGGCTTCAGGAAAACTGTAGAGGACAAAGTGACTCACTTTTGGCAAGCCAGACAGTGGGTTCTGCTGGCCTGGTGCCACCAGGGTCCAGAGAAAAGCTTGGCCTCACACAGACCAGGCCAGACCTGGAGAAGATGTGAGGTGGCATCTCATGTTCCGGGTAGGGTGACAACCAAGAGTGGCATTAGAACAAGCCAGGCATTCGTCCTCAGCAACAGATCCAAACTGGATCCCTTCCACCCTTTCTGCTGCTCCTATATGTGTCACTGGGCTCCCAATTGAGGTACCAGACCCACAGAGTCCCCCAGACAAGTCCCCAGCACTTCAGGAGCCCACACCAGGCCCACACTGAGGCCACCCTATGCCAGCAGGTCTTTGTGGTTGTTTGGAACTAGGAAGATATCTAACCATCAGAATAAGGTGGAGCCAAGGGCTGCCCCCAGCTCTGCAGTACAGGTGAGCACTTCCAAATAGACAAATATTAGATAGGCAGAATTAGATAGAACTAGGCTTCTTACACACTCTTCTTCCTGGTGCATTATGAATTTTAAGACCCAGGCTGTTAGCTCCCAAGGTCACATGGACCAGGCCTGCCTCTGATAGTTAGTGGCTGCTTGGGAGAGGGGGCAAGGGTTCCCACGCCCCAGCATGTGCAGGCCAGGTTTTTTCAATTTAGTGTAGTCATTTGCTTCTGGGCAAGGACCAGGTGTGCAGATTTTACAGTTTGAAGAAGGAGGGGGTAGGGTTGGTTAAGGTATCCTGGCTTACATGGAATTAATTGGGTCTACTCCACATGTGTAAAACACACACACACACACACACACACATACACACACACACACACACACACACACACACACACACACACACACACACTGGCTTTGTCCAGTTTGCATCTTGTAATACCAGGGAAGTAGACAACAGTACAGAAAGTCTCACAGAGAGAGCACCTTGGGGTATCTCAGTGTGCTCTGGAAGATGAGGAGCCTAGACCAGTCTGTTCAAAGCAGGAAGAAAGTGAGTCTGCTTTGATATGGAATTAGTGTTTCCTTTGCCCATTCCATTCTCTGTGCATTTTTAATTCTGGATTTGTCTGACATGCTTTTGCATATCTTTGGGAGTAGGTGTTTGTTGTGGATTATTTTGGGTTTGTTTCCACTTTCTTCAAGATTTAGTCATGGTCTGTCTTTTGTTTGTTTGTTTTTCAAGACAGGGTTTATCTGTATACCGTTGGCTGTCTTGGAACTCACTCTGTAGACCATGCTGGCCTCGAACTCAGAAATCTAGCTGCCTCTGCCTCCCAAGTGCTGGGATTAAAGGCTTGCACCACCACTGCTCAGTAGTCTGTCCATTTTTACTTGTTTTTGTTTTTGTTTTTGTTTTTTTTCTTTTCGAGACAGGGTTTCTCTGTATAGCCCTGACTGCTGGAACTCATTCTGTAGACCAGGCTGGCCTGGAACTCAGAAATCCACCTGCCTCTGTTTCCCAAGTGCTGGGATTAAAGGCATGTGCCATCACTGCCCGGCTGGTCTGTCTATTTTTAAAAGAAGAAGATTATGGGCTTGGAGAGATGGCTCAGAGGGAACAGTGCTTGCTGTCCAGGCCTGACTACCTGAGACCAGATCCCAAGTGCCCACATAAACGACAGACAAAGAGGAGTGCATCTATTATCCTAGTGTTCCTATGATTTGTGATGAGACAAGAGAATTCTCAGAACCTATAGGGCCAGTTTATGTGCCCAGTGCCCTATACAATGTTGAAGGAAGGATAAGGGAGTCCCTGCCTCAAACAAAGTGGAAGCAAGAACCAACCGACACCAGTGTGGTCTCTGTCAACACGTCCCATAGCATGTACCCACCTATGCTCATGTACAAACCTGTACAATTATAAAATGTCCTGTGGCATGCACTCACCTGCAGCATGTCACAGGAGGCACCCTACAGAGCCTCTGGGTCTCCCGAACCAGTCTGGCTGTGACCATGTAGGGCTGGTCCTGTGGATCACAGGCTTCTCCAGCTCCTTAGTGTTGACAAATTTATATATGCATTAGCTGCCTCTCCCTAGGAGACATCCTATGCTTGAGAATTAGTGCTCTAAAAGAAACTATTGAACTAGCTCTGGGGAAGGGAGATGGCTCAGTGGTACAGTGCTTACCTGTAGTAAAGTACTTGTCTGACAAGGTCATGAGTTCAGTCCCCAACAGTGCCAGAACAAACAAAAAAATAGGAAATAGTTTCTAAGTCTTCTGACTCCTGGGGGCTTTGTGCAGCATGATTCACACTGTGATGGGTTGATGTTTTTTGGAAGCTGTAAGAATGCACACTATGGAGTGATGTGCTGCTGTTTATTGACAGGTGAAGCTCTGCACAATGTGTATGTATGTCTGCCTAATGGAGGAATGAGCACATAGCAGAGCAAGAGGTATGGGCATTCATTTTTGTCTTGAGAGGAGTTAGCTGAGGTTCTGCATATCACCAGTTGTTTCCAAGTCACTGCAGTGTTTTAGAAGTTACTCTTAGCATCACAGGATCACACTCAGAAAACCATCACAGCCAACCAGAACCATCAGGGGGCTATCTGGATGCTTCTGGCTGAAATATGTGTCCCCTCTGGGGTAGGCTAGGAATGATGTCACAGTGCTAAGGGCTGTGAGTGAAGGAGGCAGTTAGAGGGAGGGAGAGTTGCTTCAGAGCCTGGATTTCCCTTAGAACAATCCAAGATCCACTCAGTGCTAAGATCACCAAGGGTTTGAATACACTACAGTGCCATCTCAGGACAGAATCACAACTTACCAGACCCCAAGAAATTGGGGGTGGTGGGGTGAGGGGCGGGTATTCCTATGCAAAAAGTCTATGACCAATCAGCAATTGCTTAAGGCACTAAGAAACCTAGCAAGCAGACTGCTAGGTCTGGAGCTTCAGAGGCAGGTCCAGACTTGGATCCCAAAGTCCTCAGAGGGCTCTACAATTAGAAAGTCTGGAAAAACCAAAAAAAAAAAGTTGAGGTGGTGAAGGCCTCTGTCCCAGGCTGCAGAGCTCCACCACACAACCCAACCATGTTTAGCAGAAGGTCGTGGCAAAAACCAGCCACATTCAAAGTGCTGACACAGAGGACCCTTGTCATAATCGAAAGCATAAAGAATATCTGCATTCATTATAAGTGCTACTTCTGTGAGAAAACATTTACTATAATTTACCTCTAGATTTACCTCAGTAAATATCTGAAAGTGCCTATGAAAACTAAATCCCCCATGTGTGTCAGCACACAGAGGGGCTGTCTGCAGAATCCTGTGCTGGATCTGGTGGACGTGGCTCTTCTCCAGTGATGATGTGTTCAGGTTTCCACAGGAGAAGATACAAATCACCTTACTACATTCTTCAGGAGGTTTAAGTTTGAGATGAGCTCTGAATATGCAAATTACCTATCAAATCAATATTTTTAAAAGAAAAACAGATCTTTCACTTAAAAGTAGTTTTAAAAGTTTCATTTCCATTGTTAGCAGTAGATAAAATGTACTCGTAGAGAGAGTGCTCACATCCTTGTATTCTGTTGTCCCAGGATATTATGTATTTATATATGACAGGTAACCTTAATCATTTAAAATTAGTGGAATCTATTAACTTCTCTAGATTAAATAATATTTTAACAAAGCATGCATGGAATTGTACTATATATTATCAATATTTTAATATATAATTAGCCTATACATTATCAGTATATTAAATATTGGCATACAGCTAAGAGTAATGTCAAAAATATTAATGATAGGAGATAGAAATGTAAAAATATTCCGTGATTTAAATGTTTTCCTGAGGTTTACCTGGACTCCTATGTTCACTCTCTTAAAAATGAGATTTATGAGCCTCTCCTCTAAAAGCCCGCCCCACGTCTTGTGGAAGAAGGAAAAGTCAGATCCTCAAAGTAAAGAAAGCATCCTCCTTCCTAGGGTAAGTGACCACCAGAATGGCTGATGGCTTTGTGAAGCTGGGAAAAACCTCCAGGACTGGGGACCCTGTGGGCTCCCCAGGCATGGCCTGCCCTGGGCCATGTTTTTATGCCATATACTAAATTACTTCTGAAGAAAGGTGAAGGGCAAAGTGTGGTTGGGACATTTTCAAATGCTCATAAATATTTCGCACTGTTAGCCCAGATCACCTGAGGGTTCTCTTTCACCAGAGTATTCGGGCAAGCATCCACAATGCTTGGGAAGTCGCAGGTGAGCCCTGCCCCTCAGCCAGTGTGAACATAGCCGCTCTGTTACTATGGCAACAACTTTTTTTCCATTTTTTTTTTTACTACCCCTGTTAATTAGGGCACAAATACATATTCTATAAAGGGAACCCATTCATAAACTTGGGTATGATTTCACATGTGAGTTTTGTCTGCCTTTAAATAAATAAGTAAACATTCTTGCTTGTCTGGGCTCCTCTGACCCTTCCCACCCCTCCAAGCAGTGTGATATTCCTCTTGAGCCCTTCCTTAAGTAAATGGCTTTTGGAAGACCAAGCAACTGAGCCAGGGTGACAGCCCGGCTTATTGCAGCCCAGACACACTTTTTATAGAAATCCGCATCGCTTTCCTCCTCTCAGAATAAAATATGCAAGAACGAACATAAATGGCATATCCCCCTTTCCTTCCCCAAGAATTGGGCCTTTGATGTTCAAGAGCAGCGAATATTAAAGGCCAGCCCTGGCAGGCTGCGGAAGCCATACCCATTTATGACAAATGTAACACAGCACAAACCTAGCCGAATGTGATGCTATCATTAGTTTGTGAGTCGCATTCTTGAAAATAACCGTGGAGGAGCCAAATCGGTTTAAAAGAAGATAACAAAATGGTTTAAGCTACTTAGGTTGAATGCCAATTATATTTTAATATTCAACTGAGCATATTTTACTAAGAAAAAAGGCAGCGTTGACGCATGCATAACTCATTGGCAGCGTCGACCAGCTGTGCCACTGTACTCTCCGAATCACTTTGTGCATTTTAGTAGCATGGTAATTTAGTAGAGGCCTACCTGAGTGATGGCATTTTCAATGAGCAGGTAATCTACAGAGAATTTTTATATGGTTATGAGTTCTGTGCTTCAGCCCAGCAACACAAAAATACATCAAGACCAATTACGGTATCAGCTTTCAGTGTGATACCCTCGCCACGCAAGTGCATGTATTTCTGCCCCAGGCATTTCAAATTGCATCTAATTTGAAATCTTTGGGGTTTTAATTAAATTTCAGAATATATGGAATTCTTCATTAGTACCTGCTCTGAATAGCAGATCCCTCTTCCCTCCGTCTCTCGTTAAAGAAGTAGGCGGTGGTAAATAGTGTGCTCAAGAGCCGATCATTTGTGGGGCTCGGGTATTGGAACAGAAATGGTGAAATGCAAAATAATATCAAAAAGATTATTAGTCCGGGGAGAGTCTCTTGATTTGTATTTTAATGGAATTTTACATTTCTCTTAATGATTTGCAAATTGTCCTCTGATTATAAGATGCATTAAGCTTTTCATTTTAATGGCAAAGACACAGCCATTAGCAGAATATTTTTTCCAGTCTTCTTTTTAGAGTGCTTCCCTGCAGCAGATAAATATTGAAACCATTAACACCTTTTGATGTGCACTCCAGCCTTCGTCATAGATCCCTGCATGGCCAGCCACGATGGCTCATACTGAACACCTGGCCAGGGACCCATGTTCCACTTGAGGACCTGCAGAAGCCACAACACCTCTTTCCTCCCTCTAGAAAATAGACTTTGTTTTCAACATTTCATTGAGTGGTCATTTATTTGTGTTAAAACTGATCTATTTAAATGTTAATAATGGTCCAATTTGTATTCAAAAGGCAGCCTTGCTAGGGTCAAGACAGGTAGCTGCTGTCCACAGCTGTAGCCTGGGGTTGACCAGGAAAAGACAGCAGAACAGCCTTACTCTGTTCTTCAGGAGACTTCCATGAAAACCCAGTGCATTGAAGGAGACACATAGACTGTGGTAGCCGGCTGACCAACCTGACCACACACAACCTGACCCACACAGTAACACTTGACTTTAGGTTGGCCTCTGGAATGAAACTTTGCCTCAAGGGCAACAAGAAGTCCTTAGGAGCTCTTGACTTGACTATGAGATGGCTCGGAGGCATGTAAGAGGTTCTGAGAGGTGTGTGGCTCCTGCTCTGTGTGGCCCCCTCATACTAGAGTTCTGCTTCATAATGTTGAAACTAGGGCTAAGGGAGTGCAGAACAGGCTTTGCTGAGGGTGGCACACAGCAGTGAGGGGAAACTGCTGCCCTATTGTAGAGTGTCCTCTATGCATGACATGACATGGTCATCACCATTTGGAATACTCAGTAGGAAGCCTGCACAAGATTGGGCCCATTTGTGTTCCATTTAACCTGAAGTGGCCCACGAAACCCCACCTCTCCCTTCAGGATTTATAGGCAGTTAATGGTTTCTAGCCCAGGAACATTCACAAAGCCCGGCCCTACCAGAGGATATATAAACAGTTAATGGTGGCTGCAAGAGACTTTCCCCGATGATGCAGTCACCCATGAGTAACCCATGCTCCTGTAAGCAACACCAAATAAAATCATCGCTTCACCAAACTAGACTAGGAGGTTGTTTCTTTGGCCTGTTGTTGGAACGCACTCTGAGTGAGTAGACGTTTGTTTATTCTCCCCAGACAAGTTCATGCATTTGTCATAGCCAGTGCCTCTGAGCATTTACTTCCTCTCTTACCTCCAAGTAAACACTGGCTGGCTGACTAGGAGACACCCAGGGAATAGCATACCTCTTTGGTGGTCGGTCGGTTGGTTGGTTGCTTGGTTTGGGTTTTGGTTTTGGTTTGTTTAGGACGTCTGCTAGCAGGTACCTGTCAGGATGTCTTGGAACTAAGCATATCATCTCTACCCAGCACCCTGTCAGCAAAACCCTTGGAAGTTGGACCCATTGGTGGTGTGCCTATGTAGTATGGAGTGTAATGACATTGTCTCCACTGTCCCTGACCTCCGCATGACCTCAGGGAACCTCTCTGTCCTCTGGACTGCCAGAATAAAGTGCTACAAACTTCTCAGAGCGCTGAAGGCTGAAAGCCCAGGACCAAGGTGTCTACAGGGCTGATTTCTTCCAAGGCCTCTGCTTTTGAGTTGCCTTAGAAGAAATAGCTGTCCTGCAGCCATCTTTCAGTGACCTTTTCTCATCTCTAGCATTTCCATGACTTCCGAAGTATACCAGCCAGATCTGAGGATCTGGGGGAAGGGCTTGAGTTTATTCATTTAGTGCCCCTTTCCGGGCCTAACACCTCCTAAGTCACTGACATCCTGACTGGGGACAATAGTTGTGCTATAGAAAGCTGTCAGCACAAGAACCACCGCAAGGCCCCAGATGTGTCCTTTCCAGAATCTATGGTCTGGAGTGGCACTCAGCACTGAGCTCGGCATGATCAGAGCTCAGAGAAGGCTCAACCTCCGTGCCAAGGGGTCATTCTGCACCTCCATTGAGCTTACCTATGTACCTATGTTCCTTCTGTTTGCTATGTGTTATTGGCTGTAGGGAATGTGGTTGCCACAGTCCTGCAGCTTTTCAGAGGGCATTTTGGAATGTATCTCTCTTGTAAATAAATGTTGGAGACAATTATGACTTTTACTTGGAAAAGAATATTCTGCAACCGATAAGTTCATCTCCTTGTACAGTCAAGTCCTAGGTCACAAATGGCTTTTCGAGGACCCATGAGATGAGTCTGCAGGTAAAAGTTCTTGCTGCCACCCTTGATAACCTGGGAGCACATAGAGGAAGGAGAGACACAAGTCCTTCAATGTCCTCTGACTTTCACATACATGCTATGGCATGCCCATGCATACATACATATGCTGCCCAGGTGCATGTACAATTTAAAATGTAATAGAAAGTTAACTAGATACTTGAAGGGACTGCTGGTCCCTAAATGTCAGAACTGGCACCCTGAGACAGGCTGCAGACAGTGATGTAGTATGGCTGTGCCTGTGTGTGGGTACTCCCAAGTCAGCATGCACATGTCTGGCTCCACTCTGTAGTTGCTCTTCCTTGACTCTACAGGAACCACATAACCATCCAACCTGTGAGATGCTTGTCCCTGTGTGTTTCTACTGCTCCTGGCTTTCTCTCTGCTATTTACTCCTTATGGGTGATTCCTCGTATCAAGGAATTCTTCCCTGTGTACTGAACAGAATGAGTTGCAGGGAGCAGTGATGAGGGACACATAACAGCTGAGGATTACCTCACTCAGCCATGGTGCTGCCAGTTAGTTGCCCTGTGACCCAGAAGTCTGCCCACTGCTAGTGTTCCTAGAGCCCACTCAGAATGGTCTACCAATCCAAGCTCGAAGACCAGTGAGTGTCTGGCTCATGGCAGATGCCATAAACCTGACAGTGAATAACACAGGCTGCCAGCCCTCTCCCAGAACACTGTGTAATGACCCCAGCCTGAATTTCCATAGAGGTTGGTTCCATAACATACTGTCCCTATGGCCCTCAGGCTGTAGGCACCAGGTATGTTAGTGTCTCTTCTGTAGCCAACGCTTGTTGTGAACATGGAAGAAAGAGGTCACATGATGGATGTTTGCTGAGTATTTCTGTCATGAGACAGGACTGTCAGAGCAGTTCTAGAACACATGGATAGATTGATGCTTCCATTATTTTGCCATGAAATTTTACTTCAGATGAAAGAATAGTCATGAGTATGTGAAGTGCAAACAATAAAGAGCCAGCCACATATGCTCCAGCCAGCACTATGAAGGCCTGCTTGCCCCAGGCCTGCATGGCCCCTCCCCATTCCAGCACCATGCCTATCATTTAAATGAGCAAAATATCAGTGTCTTCCTGAGTTGCTTCTTTCAATCAATGTGTTTATGAAAACAGATATTTAAAGTCCTACAGAGACCATTTCTTAAGCTCCTGAGGAAAATCTCATGTTGCAAATATCCATCTGTTTTCCCCTGTACACTGTCAGTGGACATGGGAGTTTTTCCCAGGTTTTGCCTTTAAAACTGCTGCTGTTGCTGCTGCATCTATGAAAGTCATGTGTCTAGTATCCCAGCTGACTGCCATCTGTGGGCAGAGTGCTGGAGAAGAGAGAGCTGTGCAGAGAAGGAGTTCCAGGAGTCTGGTGTCCCCTTGAGCCTAATGCAGAATACTGTCATGAGTGTGTTTGGAAGGCAGAAGCAGAACGACTGGAGAGCTGAGTGTTGAGCATTCCCAGAGCACTGAACATAACTAGACCCAGAAAATATATGGGCAAGGGTGGCGAATATTTTCTCAGCATTCTTATTTTTAAAATAATCAACTACTCACAGTAAAATTTATTTTGTATTACTCCCTATTTGGGGTTTTATAATATATGTAGAAGTAAAATACATAACAAGTGTAGCACAGAAGATAGGACTAGGGACTGGAAATGCATTGTGATATGTTTCTTATTCCTGTGAGCAAGTGGGGACATTATTTAAGGGTAGATGATGATAAATCATGATGCATATTAACAATACTAGACTGCCACTGAAAACCAAGACATATAGCTCAAAATGAAATGCTTATTTTAAAAACAAATCTAAAGAAAATCAAGGAAAGGAAGAATAGATGGGATAAATATTGAGTTGGAAGACTATAATCCAACCACATCAATAATTACATTAAATGTAAATGTTCTTAAGATTCAAGTAAAATGGCATAGATGAAAAGACTTGTCTTAAAAAAAAAAAAAAAAAAAAAAAAAAAAGGCCAGACTCTGCTAATTATTTTCTATAAGACATAGATACTTTAAAAGAAAGAAAGGCTGAGGAGACAACTCAATTGGTAAATTCTTTGCTACTCAAGCATGAGGACATGATTGCCTGCTTTTGCTCAGCTGTAAAAAGCCAGTGTAGATATTTATAATCCCAGAACTAGAGAGGCAGAGACAGGAAGATCCCTGGGGCTTTCTGGTTAGCCAGTCTAGCCCATCAGTGAACTCCAACTTCATTGAAAGATTGTCTCAAAACCTATGGTGGAGCATAATTGAGGAAGATATCCTAAGTTGACCTCTGACCTCTGTACATGTACGTGTGTGTGTGTGTGTGTGTGTGTGTGTGTGTGTGTGTGTACGTGTACCCACTTGTACACAGTTATACATGAATGGCATGCACACACACCAAAAATATAAAAGAAATAATCTATATAAAACTGAAATAAAAGGAGTATATATCAGAAATTATTAAATGTAGCTGTGTTTATTTTTAGGCTATATGATACTTACATAAAAGATCCTAAAGAATTTTGAAAATATTAAACAAGTGAATTCAACAAGGTGATATGTACAAGAATGAGTTCTGTTACAACAAATTTAAATAATTATAATATTGTCATGTGTAAATTTTTTATATTAATGAAATATACACAACACTTCTCCACTGAAACATATAAATAAGACTAAGAAAATAGATTGATATTCATTATCCCTGAAACCACCCATGCTGCAAAGAGGTCATTTCTTCATAAGCTGTTCTCATTGCTGAGCTCAGCCAAGCTTTTAAATTCCCAGCCGACACTGACAGTTAGAAAGACTGTAGGCTACCTAAAGAAAGCTTGGGAAATAAAAATGAGGGCTGTGGGTCTTCTTCTACTGCAACCTCTTATGTGTATATGAAATTGTAAAAGAATACATAGATGGTAGGTAGGTAGGTACATAGACAGATAGTAAAAGTTGGAGAGCTTACATTACCTGATTTTCAAACTTCCTTCAAATTATGATACCTAAGACACTGTGATAGGGATCCCAGTTTAAAGCAGAGACCCATGAAGGCTGGAGAGGTTGATGGCTCAGCAGTTAGGAATACATACTGCTATGTCAGAAGGTCTGAGTTTGGTTCCCAGAACTCATGTCAGGCAGCTCAAAAAATACCAGTTAGCAGCAGTCCAGGAAAGATGATACCATCTTCTGACCTCCATAGAAACTGCATCTATAATACACAGTCACACACACACATACATACACACACACACACACACACACACACACACACACACAAATGCTTATGCACAGATACTTAAAATATAAGTCTTGCAGGGCAGTAGTGGCACACACCGTTATTCCCAGCACTTGGGAGGCAGAGGCAGGCAGATTTCTGAGTTCGAAGCCAGCCTAGTCTACGGAGTGAGTTCCAGGACAGCCAGAGCTATTCAGAGAAACCCTGTCTCAAAAAAAAAAAAAAACCAATATATATGTACGTGTGTGTGTGTGTGTGTGTGTGTGTGTGTGTGTGTGTGTGTCTTTTAATAATAGATATGTGTACTTTTACAATCATTTTATCTTTGAGATGGGAAAAAGAGATGTCTCAACAGTAGTGAAGCAACTGGATGGCCATCTTCAAAAGGATACCTAGCTTAATTCCTGTCTCACACCATATAAAAATTAACGTAAACTCTATAATATATTGAAGCATAAAGTTTAAATCATGGATAATGCTATGATTTGGTTAGGCAGGTATTTCACATATCCCCAAAAGATAAAGTTAAGAAAGAAACTGCCAGCATTGTTGCAAGTAAAAGCAACCATTGAGAAAATGGATGAGCAGGACACGGAGAGAAATCTTTACAAAGCATCCATCAAAGAGTTTGTTAATGGGATATGCGAGGATTCAAGGACACCCCCATTGGTATATAAGTACAGGGCATTGTCTTCAAAAAGCAGTATATCCAAATTGTTCTGGAGGCACATGAAATTGGAGAGTGTCTTTGGTGAAATCCCAGATAAGGCAGTTATGAAAGATATCTGCCTAGGCCCAGATGGCCGAAATGAAGAAGACATACCAAATGTCTGTGAATATGTGGAATACTCCTACCATGCATGTTGGAGGGTGTGAACGGTAAAGCACCTTTAGGGCAAGCGATGCTCCCAGGCCTTCTTACCCAGTGTTCTCTGTTTTAGCAAATATATGAAAGCTACTCACAGTATCATTACTTGTAATTATCAACACTGGGGATGACCCAGCATCTACTCATGGGGGAATGAGGATTAATGGAGATATGTCCACAGAAATCTAGTCCCTGTCTACATGCTCAATGACAGGGATGTGTGAACTGTAGCTGCATTCCACACGAGCTTGTCTTGGTGTGGGCTACATAGAAAGCAGGCATAGAGAGTATGTCTGGTTTTGCTTACAGAATGAAGTTCTACAATTAGCAAAAGCTGATCAGGGGCAGGAAAAAAAAAGAAAATCATAACTGCCTGTGGGGTGTGCAGACAGCCACTGCCTGTGCAGGAGGCCTGAGGGATGTCCCAGCATAACTCTTAACAACATGGGCTGCACAGGTACATGTATTTGTCAAAACTCATCAGGTGCACACTGAAGATGTGTGTTTCCTTGTACGCAAATGCTACCTCAAAGGAGAAAAATAATCAGGTTGGCATTGAACTCTTAATTAATGGCATATGAGCTAACTTGAGAGTAACTAATGTCTTCAGTTGATTTTGAAATGTGGTGAAAATTTAAGATGGGCAGTGAAGAAGAACGCTGGCCAATATGAGGAACAACACGTGCCAGTGGTAGGCGTGAGCATATTTATTGGAAGATTCAGTTCTTCTGTTACAAGTGATTGTTACAGACTTCTATCTCTCGAAATAAAATTTGGGGAGAAAGATGATGAACACAGCCCTTCAGTTCCCAAGTAAAGCTGCAGCTGTACCCTGCTCTCTGAGTGACACACCTCTGTCCCTTCCAGCCGCACTGGAAGACATGGGTGGTAGGAAAGGATGCTGACATTAACCAAAGCCTGTGTGACATGGCCACGTTTGTGAAAGTCAAGTGGAAAAGAAATCTATCTTGAAGACCTCTGCTGCCAACCCTGTCACAGGCACAGAGAAAAAGATGGTCAAACATGCTGGCTCTGGGGTGATAGTAATCAGCCTGTGGACAGCTAATACTACACAGCAGCACAGAAGACCGTCTGGAAAGCAAGTAAGTGTCTGCTAGAGTGGCCAACTGGCTCCCGGGGCCAGAGCCTGATGGGATGGCATGTAAACTGAACACAGAATGAAGTCAGAGTATGGGCAATGCCAAAATCCGGACAGGAACAGTGCAAGGCAGAGGGCCAAGCAGGCACAAATGTTCAAGAAAGTATAATGGCTTCTAGAGACAACTCAAATGGAATAGCTACCATCAAGCTATTGAGAGAAATAGTCAGCAGAAGCTCTGGTGAGTGCATGCCACACGCAACAATACCCTAAGAGCCAGTGGCTGTGTGTGATACCGGATGTGGGCAGTGTAGACTGTGAAGAAGGGAAAAGAAGGTGGTGGAGATATCGGGACACTGGCCCAGAAACAAGTGACACCCAAGGGACTTGCAGGAAAGGCAGGAGTCTAAGTGTGATGTGGGTCTTCTGCCTGCAGCATGTCATCTGTGCCTCCGATGTGTGAGTTGAAAGTTGAACACTTAGTGAGGCCGAGGCTAGGGTTCTGTGGAACTGTGTAAAGGTAAAGTACCTGCGGTACACCCTGGAGATCCTGAGCATGTGTTGGATCTGCACCTGGGGCAGTCTGCATCAGCAGTGAGCCTTCTGCATCCACTCTGTAGTTTGAGCTGGTCTTAGGAGTGAAGAGGAGGGAGCCAGGCCAGGCCTTTGCTCTCTGACGACTGTTCTGACTGCCAACGGACAACTAGGTAAGGAATATGACCATGTCACCATGTCACCTTGCCCTGCTCCTTGGCGTACCCACCAGTGACCACTTCTGCTGTCAGAGGATTCACAGAGACATCCTCAGGTGTTCGCCCTCTGCTGGTTCCATGTCAGTGTCAGTAGCTGTTAAGTTAAGCAAGTATGGCCATTTATTTGCTCATGAACGTTTCTCAGTGGTTCCCCAGCTGTTGTGGAACATGGAGATTCTTTAGTCTGATTATGACTGTGATCCGTGGTTTTCTGGATTTCAAGAGGGAGTTTACCCAGTGTTTCCCAGTTATCTCTACCCCTTCTCCCATTGGTGTGCGTGTGTGTGTGTGTGTGTGTGTGTGTGTGTGTGTGTGCGCGCGCGCGCGCGCGCGTGCGTGCGTGCGTGTGTGTGTATGTGTGTGTGTGTGCGCGCATGTGCTTTCATGGGGCGGGGGTGTATATTATGCTTCTTGCTCCAGTACAACCTTGAGCCTTTTGAAAGTGTCACATGTGGCTGTCTCTATGCTCCTTTCTTACTTGTGGGTTCATAGAGACAGCCACATGTTAACTTGTACAGACTTCCAAGTTGGACTGCTCCCTACACCCTGATTTGACCATCTATCCAGCTTTGCTTTTGCAATAGTGGTAAGGAGAGGCTGTAAGTACTCAAACCTACACTGCTAAGGGACATAGAGCGCCCACTCCACCATTCCCAGGAGCTCACTGTGGCTTACTGTGTTTTCTGTGTCATCTTCCTACCACGTGTTATGTTGAAACCCAGTGTATGAAGAGAGCATGTTTGCTTCACGCAGCCACTCCCAGGCACAGGCTTAGTTAGTGGGGCACCTTGGACTTTTAACATTGAAAAGGGTTTGCCTAGGACTGGCATGGAGCTGCAGTGTGAGTCTGCTTCCTGACACTACAGCACATGCTGAAGATGACTTTGAAGGAGGAAGGATGCATTTGGCTCAGTGTTGGGGACCAGGCCATGGTCAACTGGACTATAGAAACAGAGAACATGGAAGGGGGTCCAAGTAACAGAGAGAGGAGAGAGAAAAGGCCAGTGCCCCATTAACACTTCTAGGGATATACTCCAATGAGCTAACCTCCATTTGCTAAAGACCACTCCTGTTAAAGATCACACTAGCTCCCTGTAGTGCCACAGACTGGGGACCTAGACTTCAACACAGGGGTCTTTGGGAACACACTGCAGAACTACACAGTAGTGGTCAGAAGTGCCCATAGTTGCCTGAGAATGAAGACAGAGATGGACTGTGAGGTGTGTGGCCTGGAAAAGATGGAAAGACTCATAAAAATGAGAGGAAAGAGCCTGCTGGAGATGCTGACTCAAGTGGAACATTCAGAGGTGATGTTGGGAAGGCCATTGGAATGAGTAAGGCCAGCAGCTGATCTTATTGGGGTTCTGCCAGGGGAGATGGGACAAGACAGTGGACCCCATACCATACTTCCCTCATCTGAGCATGATAATAATGTTAGCCCCTCCCACATTAGTCTCTTATTGCTTCTATCTGTATAATAGCCAGAGAATAAAACGCTAGAACCCCTATTCCCTCAGGTCCCACCTACTCCCCTCATCTGGCTCCCTAGTCCCTAATCCCCTCCCACCACTACTTCCCACTCCTGCTCCAAGGCCAGCTGCTCAGAAGTGCTATCTCTGACCATGCCCCTGCCCAGCATCCCTGCACTTCAGACCCTAGTCTTGGTACATTGAGCTGTGAGGAGCTCTAAGCACTGACACCTCACTCTTCCCCAGCTGTGTAAAGGCAGAGACACATGCCAGATGTCAGTATACAGGGGCTGCTTTGTGAATGTTTATCCATATGTGATACTGAGGAATGGGTTGATGAATCCCCTTTGCCTCTGCATGGGAGAGGCCATTTCTCTTCAGGAGCAGCAGTGAGCCATTCCCAACAACCACAGGGCTCCACAGAATGGAAGTCTCCATCCTCCATCCTCCAGCATAAGAGGAAGTCCCCCTCTGAACTTGCCTCTTCCCTGATGAAGGCAACTTCAGGGACTGGATATGATGCCTAGTGGAGAAGCTAAGTGTACCACCTCACTCATATGGCCTTTGCACCACATCTCTCCAGGGAGGTGAAGGGATGCAAACCCAGTCACCATGTGTATGCCAGGCTCCTCAAGATGGCTGGCTTTCTCTAGAACAGGTGCAGCCCCCCTCCCATCCTCCTGCCATCCCGCTACCTGCCCTGTGTGCTCCCCCCTCCCTCACCTGCACAGCCTCTTCCTCATTTGAATAGGTGAGGAACCAAAGTCAGCTGCCCCATTTGAGCTCACTTCCATTGCTCAGAATTCAGTCACAACTTCTTTTGAATTCCTCAGCTGCCCTGAGGCAGAGGCTCAATGTTGGTACTGAGATTAATCCCCAAAGAGCCCCTCATTTCTCTGCAGAGAAATTAGAGCTGCCAGTTTTCCTTTCGCCTGTCCTTCTGACAGCTCTGTCAGTAATGAGATGCCTGCTCCGTGGCGTAATCCCCATCCTACGGTGAAGAATAATTCATTAAGAAATTAAGGGCCCGGCTCCTTTCCATTGGGTTGGTCTTCAAAAGTTAGCTAATGGCGACGGCAGCATGATTATCAATGAAAAATTATTCAGCATACCTCAGGGCCATTCCAGACACTCATCCCCCCTCTGTGGGGTTGTCAGTGTCCTGGAAATTAAGTTGGGTGACATGGACTTGGAGATGTCTGTGTGCAGGGCCAGGAGGGCAGGTCAGGCACTGTCCCGCTTTGAAAGAAGTTTCTTCTAAAATTTGGGGTCACAGCGTGAGATTCCTGCTGACAGCAGTGGCAATTTCTCCCCAACTCCCCCAGGGAAGCAAGAGTCAAGTTCAGAGAAGCTTCTAGAGGTTGCATTTAGAATGCATGAGACAGAAGTGGAATGGCTGCATATAGATTGGGGGAGGGGAGAGGTCATTGACATGATTTGGTTTTGTTTTGTTTTAATGGTTTTTTTCTTTTTGGTTTTTGAAACAGGGTATTAGTATAGCATAGACTATGTCAAATTCAAGATCCTCCTCCCCCAGTCCAGAAACCTCTAAGTATTTATTGTGAAATACATGACTCTGACATTAGCTACCCAGTGCTCATCCTTGAAGCACATTGAAACCCCCAACAGGAAGGGTCGATTTGATGGTAGCCTTGCTGTCCGTCACTGACTATGGGGAAGCTAGGAGCCTTGAAAATGGGAAATGTCAATAATTTATGCTGAATCAGATGTTCTATGGAACGTTGTTTTGACCATGGTGTGACAGGGACGTGGCCTCTGTGTATGGACCAGTGACGTTCACGGCACGTTAGTGTCTCCTCCAGAGTAGCCAGTTTAGAACTCAAAACACCCTCCTTCTATAGAGCCTATGGGATTCTGAGGAAGGGAAAGAAGCCATGTACTCCCAAGGAGACCCTCCAGGAAGGTTTGTGTGGGGTCAAGACATCAAATGACATGACAGCAAGAAACCTTAGGTTTGGTTAGATTTTCCATCATTTTATGATTAACCTTGGTAATACAGTATCGACCCCAAGTCAGCCTTCTCTAACACAGCTCTTCCCCTTGTCCTCCTGCCCTCAGACTGTTTTACACAGTGTATTTCTCTGTATTTCTACTATTGTTCTGACGCCATTAACCCCCGTTCAAAAGTCAGTCCTTCGGCTGTTGAGCTGAATGGCAATTATTTGAGTGGTAGAGGGTGTTAATGTATAATTATTCACATTCACACCCGGACAGTCACAGCTTAATCATTTCTCTGAAGGCTTCCTGAAGTTTGCGCTTAAAGTCTTAAACATAATTCTTTTGTTAAGTATGTTCAGGAGGCTGGAAGATAAATACACATCCGCCCAGCCAGAGCTTCCAGGCTGCCCCATCTTACCTCCTGGGAATACTACTTGCAGGTGAGACCCCTGCTGGTTCCTGGCTCCTCCTTGAGGCAGAAGGTTGGTTTCCAAGGGCTGATGTTATAATCCATTTGTGAGATGAGCTCAGCGATTATGTCTGAGGTACCAGGACTAGACAGAACAGGCCAGAGAGCATTTCCATTCATGAGTGCTAAGCCCTGCATAGCTTTAGCCTACACTGATGGACCCAACTTAACCCTGGAGGCCATGGATTCTTCTAAAGCCCACTGCCTCTTTAAAATTATTTAGCAGCCGGGTGGAGGGCAGGTGGGGCTTTTTAAAAACAAGACTTTTAAAATACATGTACATTTATCATATTGAAAATCAAACCCAATAATCATTTAATATATTTTAAAATAACACTAAATTTATTCCCTGATAGGTTTCTGTAAAGCTCCCCTCCATTGCAAATGCCTTCTAAGAAAGGCTGTGTTATTCTCTGCCTTTGCAAATCTCTTCATAGCATCTTTATTGTCTGACTTAATGCCAGAAGGCAACCAGTTCCTCAGACTGGCTCGTGCTTCTTAGTTGTGGTGGTGGGAGGTTAGGCATCCAGAAGGCCCTACACTTGGGCAAGAATGACTGTAAAGACAATTTGGACCTCATAACTCACTCTGGAGGGTCCCCACACCACAGGGAGAGTTACTATTCTTAAGTATCAAAAATCCCCCATAGCCCTTTAAGTCCTATTTTACTCTTTGAAGTCACACTAGAAGTCCTTCCTGCCTTACACCTGGAGCCATGTGGTGATGTGTGCAACTGTGGCTCATGTCATTCTATGTCCTCTGTCTGTACTGGCTGACCTGTACCCCAAATCCAGCCAACTGAGAACCCTGTCCCCAAGGTGAAATACTGCAAATAACTGTCATCAGGGCAAGGTTAATGTTGGCCCACAGATCTCAACTCAGCCCCAATTTTAGTCAGAGTCCAAGGGAATTCTGTCATTTTACACTGTATCTTCTCATTACCCAGCATGCTCAGCTGCAGAAGGTGAGTGTGGAATTCTAAGCTGAGCCCCCAGTCCCAGAGAAGGTGCTGTCTTCTGAGATTAGCCACACATCAGACACTTTGGGCCCAGTCCTTCCAAACTTGAGAGTGCCTCTTACCAGTCGTGTCTAGCCCAGAACAGTTATAAGTACAGGCTTCCTGTTCCAGCAGTGGCAAACACAAGAGCATAGGCCAAGGCCAGAGAGGGACCCACTGTGGACAGCGTGATAGGGAAAGGACCAAAGGATCTGATGGAGTGTCTGTCCTCACCCAGTGCCAAGGTAAAGAATGCCTGGTGAGAGGGGCAGATGAAAATGTAGATGGAATGATCCGAAGTGTCCATGGAACATACCTCACCATAAGACACTGTCACTTGGAAAGGCCTAGCTATCCTTTACATAGTGTGTACTTTGTTCAGCCTATTTTGCCAGAGGTGAAAGGAGACAGCAATGGGCCAAGAAATGGGTCTCTGTAGAGTCGGTGAATGATCTTGGTGGGTGTCAGCTGTAGGGATATGAAGCAGCAGCAGGTCCTGATGGGACCTGCACATCTTAATTATGTGCATCCTTAGACACATGCATCCTTTGATGTGTGCAAAAGGCTCATCAAGTTTCCTCCTGGCCAAGCTGGAAGGTAAGCCAGGATGTCAGCCAGGCCAAAACTGCTCTTACAGAAGACTGTGCTATTCCCTGAGTGTTTTCTGCCTCCCAACTATCCTCTCACCCCTCCAGTCAGACCCTGTTTTGGTTCCCAGTACTGACATTTGAGATGACATGCATGAGGCCTACACCTTGCATTCAGTGAGCTGTATCTGACAGACAACTCATGATAGTGTTATTGGTGGCCACTGAAGGTGAAGCTTATATAGGTAAAGATTATGCAGAAAATGTGACCAAGATTCCATTTTGAATGGAGAGGACCCTTGTGAACTTTTGACTGATAAAGCTCCTTTTGATTGGAGAAAGGGGGACTGAGAAATGGGTTCCCCTTATCTTATCCTGAAGTGTTACCTTTTTGGTTTTTTTTTTAATTATTAACATGACAATGTTGGCTTTGAGTAGTTGTATAGATTTTAATGCATGCCATGTTCTTTAGCCACCACAGTTATTACATTCAGAGTGGGGCTGTCACCAGAAATCCTTCACTCTTGGCTAGTACTCTTCTGTTCCTTACCACTGGGAGCTTTGTGCCTTTACAAACTCATAACCCTGAAGTCAGACAGTGTTTAACCTTTACAGCTTACCTCCTTTGTCTCAGCTTAATGTCTTTGAGATTGATCCAAGCTTTGCACATGTCTACAGCATACATTTTAACTGTTAAATAGAGTAGTACTCCATGGTGTGAATGCATTTCAATTCATCTATTTGGTTTTGCATGCGTGCCTGTATATACATATGTGCATGTTTGTATAGTACTCGTGTGTGTGTGTGTATCAAAAGGATGAGAGGCACATAGGCCTCTCAGGTGCTGTCATTCCTCAGGTGCTGTCACCTTTTTTTTATTGTGGCAGGGCATCTTGCTGGCCTGAGAGTCCAGTCATCTGGCCATGTAGCTCTAGGGGCCCACCTATCTTTACCTCCGCAACACATGAGGTTATAAGGATTCCAGAATACTCAGCTGTCTTTGGGTTCTTATGCTTACAAGGAAAGTATTTTACTCAGTAAACCAGTTTCACTACCAAAATTATCTTTTTTAATTCATTTACTTTTATTTTATGCATATAGATGTTTGCCTGTATATGTGTGTAAGTGTGTGTGTGTGTACATATATGTGTGCGTACGTATATGTTTGCATGTGTGTATATGTGCATGGACTACCCACAGAGGCCAGAAGAAAAACAAAACACACCACTTTAAAAATACAAACAATCCACTTTGAGTTCTGCAGGACAATGGAATCTCATAGGGAAAAATGCATTCATTCTGACTGTAAGAGTCCCCATAGTCATGTGGACTTTGAAAAGACTTCCCTGTGCTGCCCTTTTCCTGGGGGCAGGATCTCTTCTTTCCTATGAATCTGTACTGTTACAAGGTGGTGCCTTCTGTGGGCAGCCTTACCCTCAGAGAACCTTCATCACCCTATCCCAGAATGGGAAGTTTCTCTGTAATGATCTCTAGCAGCTGACAGTGTCTCTGCCTTAGCCACAGCTTCACCCTCACTCATGGCTCTTTCTTTACCAAACTGCATTGCTTTCTTCTTTCTCTCACTGTAAATCTAAGAGCAGCGAGCAGTAACCATGCTACAGCCTAGCTATTATGCTGTCTTGGAATTTTCTTCACCTAACTTAATTACTTTTTAATTCAGTCTCACTCCAGTTTTCATGACAGGAATAGACTGTATACAGGTTCCTTGCTGGAATGTATGTATCACAAGTGCTCTTTAGACCAGTTATCAATTGAGCTCCCTCTGAACCTTCATAAGCCAGGCCTCCACTGCCCACATTTCCCTTGACATTCTAGCCTCCCCAACTCCTAGGCCCATTAAGTTCTACCTACAGCTTCTTCAGGCTTTTCCAACCCAAAATTCCAAATTTTTCTCACATTCCTCCTACAAACTCATTCCAAAGACCCAAGAACCACATAGGTTTGGCAAAGGAATATTGAGGGTTTTTTTTTCCATTGTTGTATCAAAAACAAGTTACAGTAGGAAAGGTTTATTTTGGCTCACAGGTTGAGGACACAATTCATCATGACAGGGATGGTGTCGAGGCCTCTGCACCTCCACAGCTATCACATTGCATCAGCAGTTGGGAAACAGAGAGAAATGGTTCTCAGCCAGGCCTTCTCTTTTTCCTTCTTGTTCACTCTAAGCCACGAGCCTCTCACATTCAGGTAGGTCTCTCTCCTTAGCTAAAACTCCCTGAAAGCACTTTCACAGGTGCATGCAAAGTTGTACCTCCTAAGCAATTCTAAATGCACTTGAGCCAAGAATCAAAAGTCAATATTACAATTTCTGTATGAGTTTAGTACATCTTGAAACATGTCAGTATGACATCTTCAACTTTTATTGCTTTTGTCAAATATTTTGGTGTTTTCAGACCCTTTTCCTTTCTCTATAAATTTGAGAATTTACTACTCTGAATCTATAATAAAGCCTTTTGGGGTTTTTGTTGGAATGGTGGGAAATCTTTAGATCAATTTGTGGAGAATTGAAATCTAGGAGCTCTGAGAATTAATTCCATGAGCCCGGTATGCTGCCATTGTTTTGAAATTCTTGTTCTGTGGGGACTTAAAGGCTCCATTCATTTCCAGAGTTACATCTGAGGAACTCAGTTCTCTGTCCCTAGGCACGCCCCTGCACAGTACAGTAAGGATGCTTCATGCTGCAACATGTCTAGACAGACACCTCTTTCACTCTTGTGTCCTTTCCAACTTAAACACATTGCTTGGGGTCATGGCATTAAGTCTCTATAGTGCCTGATATTCATGGACTATCATTTTCACCGTGATAGTATCATATATACTAATGTCCCTGTCATGGTTTGAATATCCTTGGTCCATGGGAAGTGCTGCTACTAGGAGGTGTAGCCTTGTTGGAGGAAGTGTGTTTACTGTGTAGCCAGGCTTTGGGGGCTCCTAGTGCTTAAGTTCCACCCAGTGTAGAAGAGTCAGTCTCTTTCTGGCTATGTTTCAATCAAGATGTAGGATAGTCAGTTCATTCTCGAGCACCATGCCTTCCTGGATGCTGCCATGCTTCCCACCATGAAGATAATGGACTGAGCCCCTAAAACTGTAAGCCAGCCCCAGTTAAATGTTGTCCCTTATAAGAGTTACTTTAGCCATATGTCTCTTCACAGCAATTAAAGTCTAACTGTTGAAAACCATCCTGGATTTACCTCTGTATCCTGCCTATCCCACCCTCTCTTCTTCCTCTGCTTGCTGTGCCCTGACTCAACTACTCAATTTCCTCTGTGTAACTTGAACTTTTCTTCGCTATCATGTGGTCAGGATCACACAGTAGGTGTATTATCTTATGCTGGCTTCTTCTGCTCTAAGTTCCACATAGAAGGTCCTTCGTATCTCTTTGCAGCTCACTGTCTCATTGAATGGCTTGTACTATACATGTGTAATGCTGCTTTGTGTGTATGTGTATGTGTTAAGGGGCACTTTGGTTGCTTACAGTTGTGGCATTATTAACAGGCCACTAGAAATGTTTCAGGCAAGTTCTTATGAGGACATTAGTTTTCAAATCAAATGGAACAAATAGAAATGCAGTTACTAGATCACATGGTAGTGCTCTGTTTAACTCTTTCTTTAAAATCACCAAATTGGGCGGGGGGGGGGGGGTAACTGGGACCAGCGGGACCAGGCACACAGGAACTCCACCAGCCCAGTGACTCAGGTTCCTTCCGGTCTGTCTGGGCTGGTGTCCAGAGTAGACCTTGGGCGCAAGCTCTGCAGCCAATCCCACAACACCTAGAGGAAGCTCCATTCCCAGGTGACCTAACAAGCCCAGGATCACAGGATCCCAGAATCACAGGATCACAAACACAGCTTGACTCTGAGGAGTTCTGACACAACCAGGATCATAGGAAGGACAGGCTCCAGTCAGATTTAGCAAGGGCAGGTAGCACTAGAGATATCTAGGTGGCGGGGGGGGGGGGG
>JADRCD010196529.1:0-10108 GCA_019843815.1 Montemys delectorum | reverse complement strand
AGGCTGGATCTCCACAGTGGGGTGAGAACTTACCTGAAAGGTGATTTGCCGGGACAGGGAGCCACCACTGGAGGCCAGAGACTGTCTCACCTGGACTGTGCAGATCACAGAGCTCGCAGAGCTACACTGTGCCTAGAACTGAAGATGGGGGTATAGTGTAGCCGTTTCTGAAGTGGGGAGGTGGCTCAGGGTTACCTGAAGAAAGGTAACGGGTCCCATAAACAAGTGGCAGAGTCCTCAGTTCCAGAAGACATTGGTATCTTATCTCTGCGCCCTTCCTGCGAAGAGCCAGGTCTGACAAGTTGTCCAGGTTTGCTTAAGTTAATCTTATTTTTCTTCTTTAATCAAGAACTTTATCTCCTGATGTTCTGGTTTGTTTGTTTGTTTTTTCATTTGATGCTATTTGATGATCTAGTTAATTTTATCTTGGTGTTGGGGGTGTAATGCACGGCCTTGCACATCTTAGGCAGGAGCTATGCTGCTCAGTGAGTCCCGGGTCCTAAGCTGCTTCAGACTCAGGTCTCCTCTGCTGCAGGAAAAGAGCTCTGTATCTCCCGGAGTTCTAGAGACTCCGAGGGAATGACCTTTGTCTACCATTTGTCTATGGGGTCTGACAACAGCCACACTTTCCGTTTCACCTTAGGTAGCCATCAAGGTCATCGATAAGAAAAGAGCCAAAAAGGACACCTATGTTACCAAAAACCTGCGTCGAGAGGGGCAGATCCAGCAGATGATCCGACATCCCAACATCACACAGCTCCTGGACATCTTAGAGACAGAGAACAGCTACTACCTGGTCATGGAGCTGTGCCCCGGCGGCAACCTCATGCACAAGATCTACGAAAAGAAGCGGCTAGATGAAGCAGAGGCCCGCAGATATATCCGGCAACTCATCTCTGCGGTGGAGCACCTACATCGTGCTGGGGTGGTCCACAGGTGAGAGCCAGGCATGCCCAGACCCTGGAATCTGTACTGAGTAGATACCCCTAGCAAGGCTTAACAACTGCAACTCCATTTACAAAGTCATGGGTTTGTTTTGTGAGTTGGATGGGATTCAAAGAGTTGAACTAGAGCCCAAGTGCCTGAGCCTGGGTCTTGCCTCTGCTCTGTAATGGTTCTTGTTCCTGGGTATGTCACTTCACCCCTCTGAACTCAACTCAGTCTCTTCATCTGTGAAATGGGAGTGAAGATACATGTCTCCCTGGTGAGCTACTGTTAGGCAAGAACACTAAAGGTACTTGGTAAGGAGTGAATGCCAGGCTAGCGTTACATTCTTATCATTTCCACTTACCTTAGTGTCACTTCCTGTTGCTGTAGTAAAATACCATGACTAAGGCAACTTCAAGGAGAAGGGCTCAAGTTTTTAGGATACATCTTGTCACTACAGGGCCATGAGAGGTGGCAGGAGCTCGTGGAGAGCCGAGAGCAGGCAGTGCTTGCAGGGTAGTGGCTAGCTCACCTTCCTCACACTTACATAGCCTAGAGAATGGAATCGACCACAGTGGGCTGAGTCTTCACTAATCAAAACACTCCCTCATTGAGACGTTACTCAGAAGGTCTTAGATTGTGTCAAGTTGACAATTAAAGACAAAATGCATTGTATAATGTGTGAACATTTCAAAGAATAAACAAAAGTTTTGCTTAAAAACAAATGGTAAGTGTGCAGAGCAAAACAAAAAAATAGAACCACAGAACTCACGAACCACAAGCACGGGACCCATTTCCCAGGTGCGAGGCACCATGGATGGAATTTGCTTAGCGATTTCATTGTGTGCTGCCTGATGGTAGCTGCTCTGTAAATGCTTTGTTCCACTGAGTAGACTCACCATTTGGATTGTGACATTTGCCCTTAAAATGAGGTGTATTTCCTGGAAACCCAGCAAACCTTGTGAATTACAACGAAGATCAAGCTTGCTTATACCAGTTTGTTCTTTTGCGGGACGGAGGTGGAAGGGGAGTGGATGGAGATTTATAGCAGTGTCACTGCTGATGTGCAAGTCTTTGTACAAAAATAAGCTTAAACTAGATTCCCATTTCCCCTTTTTTCTTCAAGAGAATACTGAGTGCTTGTGGCCCTGACAGAGTACCCAAGTTTGGTTCTCAGCACCCGCATTGGGTGACTCACATTGCCTGCAACCTTAGCTCCAGAGTTACAGCCTCTTTAGACACGGAACTCACACGCATGCACATCTTCCACGTCGTCTCAATTTGCACATAATTATATATGTGCATAATTAAAAATAAAATCTTTACAGAGTGCTGGGTGTGGTGCCACATGGAAGGCCGAGGCAGGTAGATCTCTGGGAATTGAGGCTAGCCTGGTTCGTACTCTGAGTTCCAGGCCAGTCAGGAATACATAGTGAGACCTTGTCTCAAAAGGAAAAACATAAACACAAACAAACAAACAAAACCCCAAAACAAAACGAGAGAGAGAGAGAGAGAGAGAGAGAGACAGAGAGACAGAGACAGAGACAGAGACAGAGACAGAGACAGAGAGAAGCTCTCTAATAAATGTCTTGGTGGTTATTTTTTATTTTTATGGAATTGTAAGTAATTACTATGTTGTCTGTCTATCTATCTATCTATCTATCTATCTATCTATCTATCTATCTATTTTTGGCTTTCCAAGACAGGGTTTCTCTGTGTAGCCCTGGCTGTCCTAGAACTCACTCTGTAGACCAGGCTGGCCTTGAACTCAGAAATCTGCCTGCCTCTGCCTCCTGAGTGCTGGGATTAGAGGCATGCGCCACCACCGCCCAGCAAGTAATTACTATGTTGTTGAGAAAAATTGAAAATCATTTAACTCTCATTTTAAAAAGCAAAATCAAGAGGTAAAATGTGCATGTATATATTTTTTACATGCACATGTACGCCTTTAAATGCATGTTTAGACACTGTAAAACTGAGATGTTCACAATATAAACACACAATTTGCTTGTATTAAGTGTATTCAGAGTCCTGCAACCATCCCTACATCCTAGTTTAGATTTGTTTTTATTCCTCACTAAGCAGCTGTGTTCCTGTGACAGCCATTCGGCCTTCTTCCCTCCTGCCACCTCTTGCTGTTTATCCACTGCCTGTTTCTGTGGATTTGCCTGTCCTAGATATTTCACAGCAACAGAGCCATGAAATAGATGGTCCTTTGTTGTTGATGTCTTATGCAGCATAGCTTTTCAGGCTCCTCCATGTTAGAGCTTGTTTTAGTTTTCTTTTCCTCTTCACAAGTAAGTAATATTTCGGTGTATGGATATACCACAGTCTATTACTCTCTTTATCGGCTAATGGACATTTTGGTTGCTTCCACTTTGGGACCATTGTGACTAATACTCTGACAAGTCCTCCTAGTGGAGTTTTCTGTGGCCATGAGTCTCTGTGTCTGCTGCTCCCAGAGAATTCTACACAGGATGTTAGTGGGTCAAGTGTCCCCTCTTTGCAGAAACACGTATTTTCTTAACATTCATCTTGAATGCCACCTCTTACGTTTCTGAAAGTCATTCCTTTCTGACCAGTGAAGGACTTTACTCAACAAACTCCAGAGCTTCCACTTCCCAGGGGCCGTGTCCTCCCAGTGAGATTGGCACCTTGGATTGTCCTGCTCTGTTGTAACCCAGGGTTACCACAAGGATGCTTACCTTTTCTTGTGGTTACCATAAGAAAAGCTTAAGGCTTTTCTGGGCAGGCTGGGGCTCACCACCTATCACTTCCTACTGAGGTGACAAGCCACTCCATACTTGTAGTCTTAGTCACACACTATCAGGTAGCCATGCTTGTTAGAACTTTTGATCAGTAGGGAAGAGAATCCGTAACTTGGAGGTGTGTGGCATTGTTTTTGGCTTTTGTGTCCTGCCGTGTCATCCCCTGGCTGTATGAGGAAATGAGGTTGGAAAAGGTGCCTGGCTCCATCTTTGTTTGACAGGGGCAGAGACATCATGACTGAATCAGCTTGGATTACAGACTCCATGGGTCACAGCAGAAAATATAACCAAGGGGTTCAAGCGGTGGAGTGTTCCATGGGAGTTGGTGTTTTTTTTCCCAGGGTTCCATGCTATCAAAAATAAGACAAGTGACAAGTGACAAGCTTCTCAGGATTGGAGGACAACAAAGGAGGCTCCTGCAAGTCCTGCGAGGTGCACATGGGTCTCTCCTGCAGGAAATTCTCAACAGCCTCTCTAACGCAATTTTAACAAAATCCAATCCCTCAGTGCAATTACTGTCAGAATGTCAAAGGAAGGAATTTAATAATGTTTTGATAGCAGAGACAGGATGCTTTTAAAAAAAACCCTCTCATTTGTAGCTTTCTCCTTCTTCCTCTCTCTCCTTGGAAATAGTTTTATAATCCAATACTGGTGAGGGCTCCGGTCTTTTAAAGTTAGGAAAGAGAGAGCAGAAAGATAGATAAGTATAGCTTGCTTTTCTCTCTGCAAGTGTGTGTGTGTGTGTGTGTGTGTGTGTGTGTACAAGTGTGTGTGTAAGCACATGCGTGTGTGTGAGAGCATGTGTTAGCATGTGTGTGCCTTTGTGCACATGCGTATACAGGCCAGAGACTGACTTTGGGTCTTTTTCAGTTGCTTTTCCGTCTTATTTTTGAGACAGTCTCTCACTTGGCCTTGAATTTACTGATGAGCTTAGACTGCCCGGCCGTCTGTTTCTTTTCCGTAGTGCCGTGCTTACAGGCATGCACCTGGCTTCTATGTGGGTATTGGGAACCCGAACTCAGAGCCTCATGCATGTGAGGCAAGCATGCTAGTAAGTACGCTATTTCCTCAGGCCCCTGGAAGTCATGTTAGAATGTGTCATCCTACATGGACATTAAATATTAAATATTTCTTATCCTATATTCACAGGTGGCTTTTATTCAAATGTCTTGGCTTTCAAAAACTCCACAGAACCGACTTTTAATGTTTTTCTATTTAGGGGCCATCGGCATATTTTTGCCTGTCACTTCTTTGGTTTCCCCTTTACCCTAGTGGTGGAGAATTCTCTTTTTCATGTGCTTGTGGAGGAGTAAAGTTTATAAATTATTCTGAAGTTAGAGTTTTCAAACGAATGAGAGAAGTTAGCATTTCAGAGAAGGCTTGGAGTCTCTGGTGGAAAGACTTGTGAGCGAATAGATTGAACCATGCAAAAGAGCATCAGAAGGGATGCCGCTGGCGGTGCAGATGCAGATGCGGATGCCGGGCTCTTGGTCCTTGAGTTGCAGGAGTTCTGAAGACTCAGACTGGGTCCTCACATCGCGCTTCACCCACTGAGACATTGCCCAGCCCCCAGACTGTTTTCTTCCCTCTCTCTGAAATACTCTCCCAGCAGGACACCGCCACCAGACGGTTTGCCTGTGCTACCCAGAGTTTGACTCTGTCATTCAAGGTAACAGATTCCGATCAAAGTCTATAGACACAGCATTCCAGAGCAGCGTCACACCGGCTGTCCCTAAGCAGGAAGAGACAAGCCACGGGCCTGTGACCAGAAGAAAGGACTCCGTGATCAAAGGAGAGCTGCAGCCCCTGCTTAGACAAGTGTTAGCACCTCCCTGCCCAGGGCCTTGACCCTCCTCATTCATCAACAGTGGGAGAGGTGTCCCCCCCACTGAGGGGGAAGGCAGTGGGAAAGAGAGGCCCTTTGTTCTCTTGAGGTTGACGTGAGGCAGGCACCACCTGGGCAGGTTGCATAAATCCTTTTAACTTTTAGGAGCTGTTTCTCAGCAGAAGAAAAGGGTAAGCAGGTGAGAGGTGGAATTCTGTCTGCTCCCACCCAGGAACTGCAGGAGATCCCAGGGCCTTCTGTGGGGAGCAAAGGTTGTGTGTGTGTGTATAGTTGGGTTTGAAAAACAGAGTCTTGCAAATGGTCGGCCTTGCCACAACTGTAGTCCGTGCCTTCTGTGGATTGGCACGTATGCTCCGCAGCCTGGACTCAGATTGCTCAGATACTGTCCCCACTGCTTACAGCCTGCGGTAGGCGAGGGCTCAGACTCCCTTCATCTTTTCTGCTCTGTAGAGATATTGGATCATCCAACGTATGTGATTCTGCCGGTTGACCTGTATCACATGTTCTCAGCAAACTTCTCAATAGGGCTAAGTTTGCAGTGTTGGTCCCAGTCCAGGATGAGCTCTGGTTGCTCATGGCCATCACTGTCCTTGGCTGCTTGCTGCCTTCATCTTTCTCTGTTCCCAGTTCAAGTTAGTGCTCTGGGAAGCTCGTCCAGCCAGACACCTGTCTGCTTCCCACATTCACGGTTCGGGGAAGCTCTTCCAGCCAGACACCTGTCTGCTTCCCACGTTCATGGTTCTGGGTATTTTTTTGCCTGGTCTCTGTCTTCTGCCCAGGCTATGGCTCAGACCTGAGCTCTAAGACAACGGATGTTGTCCCAGTGGTCTGGTAAGGAAAACGGAATGAATTCAACTAGTATCAGCTTTCTGCATTGGGATGGAACTTTTCGGGGACCAGTCCCAGGTTCTTTCTGGGATATTCCATAGTCTCCTCAGGATTTCAGGTGGGAGTTTCTTGGTTCATTTAGTGTGATTTTATTTACTATATTTTATTTCTCTTTATTATTTTTTTAGCTGATTAGTAACTTGCTTGTGGAACATTAGAGGAAATAAAACTTTTATTTATTTTTATTTTGTGTACATTGGTACTTGTTTTTTTTTTTTTTTAAAGATTTGTTTATTTATTACATGTAAGTACACTGTAGCTGCCTTCAGACATCCCAGAAGAGGGCATGAGATCTCATTATGGATGGTTGTGAGCCACCATGTGGTTGCTGGGATTTGAACTCAGGACCTTTGGAAGAGCAGTCAGTGCTCTTAACTGCTGAGCCATCTCTCCAGTCCCATAAAACTTTTATTTAAAGGAAATAGCTCAGACTTAACAGATTGGACCTGTGTCTTACCACCATGCAAATAATCAAATTTACAAACCCCTTGGTCTTAGTGCTGGGCCTTTAAAGGTCAGACCTAACCCTAAACTGCAGCTCAGTACAAAGTGCCAGTTGCCTTGGGGAATTGGAAGTTTTTCTTACTTTTGGTCCAGCTTATAACTGAAATACACCTGTGACTGTCCCCACAACACAAACTTCTCCCCAAACTTTACCTTGTCTGATGTTGGCCTAGCCTCACCAGATTGTATCCCTCTGACATTTGCTTGGAGGGTCATGCCCTTCATACTGATGGTTCATGCCAAATTGTTTATCCGTTGTCTTTTCTGGAGCCGTTGCCCTTCCACATTGTCATATGTATTTGAATGTGTGCGCGCACATGTGTTCATGTGTGTGTACACGTGTGTATGTGTGTGTAGTATGTGTATATATGTGTGTAGGCAAGGAGGTGGGTATGTGCTGGACATGAAACCCTGCTCATAGTCCCCAAGACTTCAAGATGATTCATGTAATATTAGAATCTTCAACGTGACTATCTACTCCAGCTTCCGTTTTTTATAACTGGTACGGCTAGCGTCCTCAGGACTGCCGTATTCCAGACTCCGCTAATGGTCTTGACTAAGAGTCTCTCGGAGTTGCAGGCAGTTGTGAGGCTCCTCACGTGGGTGCTGGGAACTGATCAAGATCCTCTGTAAGAGGTCCTCTGAGCCATCTTTCTGGCCCTGAAGGATGCTGTTTGTCTTTTGTTTTCTTTTAAAGGAAGAATAAAAAGTGCAGGAGCTAGCCAGGCGGTGGTGCCTTTAATTCCAGCACTTGGGAGGCAGAGGCAGGTGGATTTCTGAGTTCCAGGCCAGCCTGGTCTACAGAGTGAGTTCCAGGACAGCCAGGGCTACACAGAGAAACCCTGTCTCGAAAAAAAAAAAAAAAAAAAAAAACAAAAACAAAAAGTGCAGGAGCTTGAATGCCTTGCTTGGCAAGTGGGTCAGCGAGGGCATGTGGACCCAGCCTTGCCTCACTCATTTTTGAGACCATCGTGGTGGTTACCTGTCTGCTCATCCCCCCAGCTCTGGGGAGGCGCTGTTCCCCGTCTGCATCTCAGGTTCCCCTCACTGCCCTTGAATTCTGGCTATGTCAGCACATTGCATTGCTACTCTTTACTTTCGATTAGGATCCCATCTCTGAGAAGCTCCCTGGCCTTTCTCCTGAATTCCTACCACTCAGGCCTCAACTATACAGGCCTCAACTTTGTTACAGACCCATTCTGCTGAGGATCAGGACAGAGATCTTTCTTTCTTCTTATCTTAGGATCCTTGAAGCATCTCTCTCTCTCTCTCTCTCTCTCTCTCTCTCTCTCTCTCTCACACACACACACACACACACACACACACACACACACACATCTATTCTGTCCACTTGACCATGTACATGATCTCATGTACATGCATGTATGTGATACATTCACACTTTTGTATACTAGGACACACAAATGTGTGCGCATGCATGTGTGTGTACCCATGCATGCTTGTTTTCTTTCTCAGTCATGCATAAATGTACATAGAATGGTGTCCTGTGTGAATGTGTATGTGCACTTACTCATGCACACAAGCACACAGTGGCCACATGCATGCTCACATCTACACCCGCTCACATCCCCCAGCACCCATCCCGTGTGCCCCCTTGTTGCAGGGGATCTGTGTAATTGTTGGCATCCAATCAGCACCCAGATGTCTATGACAACAGGAGTCCTCTCTGGCTCTTTCCTCTGTCACACTTCTCTGTCCTAGAAAGCATTAGCTGGGGTTCCTATAGTTAGTTCCCCCAAATTCAAGATCACCATCTTTTCCAAAAATTCCCAGGAAAGTTTGGGTGGGTGGAAAAGAGCCTTGGGGTGAACTTTTAGTGTTAGGGATGACTTATTCCTTGGGAAGGGCCTAGAACAAAGGGCCCATTGGCAGGACTCCTTCCTGTGCGTCCACTGTGCATCTCTGTGAACCCCACCAAACACTCACTTCAGTGTGAGGCATGGCCTGTGGCTGATTCCCCCTGGAGCTGACCAATCAGCAGAAGGGTCCAGGGGCCTTTTGTTCAACAGTGTCCTGGTCTATCTGGAGTCCCCCTCCTAGCTAGCTCTCCCTGTGCCTTGACCAAAGGCAGCTCCCGCAGCATCTGTTTATGCTTTATTAATGTTGTAAGATGGAAGGACGCCCTCTCTCCTTCCCTCTCTGGTTAAAAAGGCGATGAATCCAGGCAAGGACCACTGATGTGTGAGCAAACCCTCCTTTCCGTGCTGCTGTTGGAGCCCCTCTCTCTTCCCTTGGGGTAAACCTGGCATGTAACACAGCCAGGCATTCAAATCTTGTGATAGAGCGAGATGACGTACCACACTTGCATTTGGGCCATAGGAGTCTGATGGAGCTGGGTTTTCTGGACAGTGACAATAATTTTTAAAAGGTATATTATAACACAAATGCAAAAAAGCCTTATGAATAAATTTACCCTCCTTTTTTGCTCAAGAATATGCCTTGATTTTGTGATGTCTCAGGATCATTTGTGGCCTCTTTGGTTATGGCTGAGCAGCTGGACAGTATTTGAGTGGCCCATTGTTCAGAACTGACTTGGATAATGATGTCAAATAATGAAGGCTGTGTCTCAGTGAACACCTGAGGGAGGCCTAGCATGTTCTTAACACAAAAGCATAAATAAAGGCTACTTTGAAAAGATTGTCGACTTAGTTTGTAGAAAAATTGCACAGAAACTCCCAGGTCTTCCCTTCCCTTCCCTTCCCTTCCCTTCCCTTCCCTTCCCTCCCATCCCCTCCTCTCCCTCCTGTCCTCTCCTCCCCTCTCTTCCCCTCTCCTCTCTTCCCCTCCCTTCCCTCACCTGTCCTCCCCTTCTCTTCCTCCCCTCTCTTCCCCTCCCTTCCCTCACCTGTCCTCCCCTTCTCTTCCCTCCCTCTCCTCCCCTCCCTTCCCCTCCCTTCCTTTCCATGTTCTGTCTACTTACAGATCTCAGGTACCCCTGTTTTACTTGGGGAACTCATGTGCAGATGTCAGCATTAATGGAAGGCTGTAGCTGACATTAGGGTTCACTGTAGCATACATTTCTGTGACCCCTGGCAGATTTATGATGGCCAGAACACAGCAGCATAACTCCATACAGAGCCATTTGACTACTAGCAATCCCCCACATCCCATCTTTCAGATACTCCAGTCAATAATAGCTAAACCAATGCAAACA
>JADRCD010196528.1:0-11269 GCA_019843815.1 Montemys delectorum | reverse complement strand
AAATAAAGAAAATACCTAATTAAAAAAAAGAAAATATCTAATAAATAAATAAATATATGCAATATGAAAAAAAATTCTTGTTTTAGTCATAGCATTAGAAAGTGAACATAACCTCATATTAATTAAAAGCAATGGTTATATTTATTTGTTAAAATATTTCAGTAAGTCTACCCATTGAAGGATTAACAGTGAAAGTTTTAGTTGAAATTAGTGTATCTTAAACATTATTTATTTTTAAACCTTTTATATGAATCAGACGGTCATTTATTAAACATCAGACACTGGTGATCAATTCCTATGGCTCAGAAATGAGCCTTCTCATCTTTATCTATCACCAACCTATGATTAGCTATCAAAGGCTACATACACTTGATACATTTCTTATATTCCTTTTTCCTAGTTTGTATTATGAGGAAATAATCGTTACAAAGTATGCATTTCACAAGACTTATTATATGGGCCCATATCTGTACATGTCTGCTGTTCTAGCTGATGACAAAGATAGTGAACTCCAGGTCAACCTAGGCTGAGAAGAGAGTTGTAGGTCAACTTTGATTAGTAAGACATGGGTAAATGAATAAATGAATGGAAGAAGGAAAATAGGAAAAAAATCAATAGTACACTTATAAAGTATTTTATAGTGCTTTATATAGAGATATTTGAAAAAATATTATTTATTCATTGTACTTTCATAATGAACATGCCTTCTAATGGTAACTCTTATATTTGAGAAAATTAATTTCAGTACTAAATAGATTAATAAAGGATATAAAATAATAATGAGCACTTTTATGTGTGCATGTCTGCCTTGATGTCCTCAAATGATTTTGTACTGCTAAGGTTAACTCAATCCAGATTTGACAAAGGACAGAGTAAAAGTTTGGTTATATGGAGAATTATACATTTCATAGCAGGAGGACAATTTTTAGAGTCACATTTCTTTGTGCCAAAGTCCTAGTTCTGAAGAAACCTTGGGACATCTCCCAAGTCTTGGCCCCAAGCAAACCAAGCTTCATTGATTTATTCTTTGACTATAAACTCCGCCAAAGAATGTTGTTTCTTCTTTTCCACAGAACACAGAAAAATCTGTAATTGTGCTTATGAAAAATGAAAGAGCATGTTTTAAATCAAAAGGCAGAATGGATATACCAATATATGGTAAATGAGAGACTAACAAACTATGACTTGTTACATTTTATTAAAAAAGAAATTTAAATCACTGAAATTCTTCCGATTAATGGAATGTAAGAGCAATTGCTAAAAGAAGTATTCTCCTTACACACAAAGCACTATAGTGCCCAATTTTAAAATGAATAAAATGACAGTTGCTCTTCTCATAATTAAATATGTCAGCAAGTTTGAACTGGGAATGTTCTTGGGGAAGAAGAACCCATGAAAGAAATTAAATTTGGGTTTATTTTGACTTGAAGTTTATCATCTTTTATTTGAAAATAAAAGACCAAACATAATGGATGACTCATGCCTGTAATTCCTGCACTCTGAAGAACAATAGTGGTAGGCATGTGTGCAAGAATTGTCATCCTGAACTACACACTGATCCAAAGACTGAAAGGGAAAATCAATAAAATAAATGGAAAAATATATTTTTTACTTTAGAAAAATACCTATTATTCCTTATTGAAATATTAAAGGGGCTTTAACTTATTTTTAAGAATCTTGGGGCTGGTGAGACGGCTCATCGGGTAACAGCACCGACCGCTCTCCCAAAGGTCATGAGTTCAAATCCCAGCAACCACATGGTGGCTCACAACCACCTGTAAGGAGATCTGATACCCTCTTCTGGTGCATCTGAAGACAGCTACAGTGTACTTATTTATAATAATAAATAAATCTTTTTTTTAAAAAAAAGAATCTTCTATAGCTTTGTAAAAATAGCATCCTGAATGATAGATACAAATTCTTTTCTGTCACATGACAGTTTATCATGGCAAAGCATCAACAATGATAACATACTGAGTTTGAGTTCCAGAATACACTTAATACCTGTTGACTGTGTGACTGTGAAGAGATGATTTCCTGTCTCCAATGTCAATGAGGTCATCCATGTGAAAATGTGCTATACTAATAAAATATTAATATACAAATATAATTGTGCATTCATTCTTATAATAGGATAATTATACTGTTACTATTATTTTTGTCATTTTTTTATCTTCACCATTTTCATTGTTCAGAAGCAGACTGTGCAGTTTTAAACCATCTTAATTCTACAATTTGTTACTTATTGCATCTGATAAGTGGTCCTTATTTTACAACTTGGAGTCTTACTCTGTCAAAGGTTGAAGGGAATAACAACAGTATCTTCATTTTTGAGTCACTAAAATAAAAATAAGTTAGAATGTCAATAACATCTGAATACAAAGGCCTGGCACAAAACACAACCATTCAGTAGCGAACAAGTATTAACATCTTTCTTGCTTACAAAAGAAAAAACTGTTATCTGATCTGCTGATCTTTTCCTATTGAACCAAAAATCTGTGGAGTACAAAGGACTGCACCAGTGAGTGAAGGAACTGAGTGGCTGTTAGGACATACACAGGAATCTATGGCATTTAGAAAGCGGTAGGTAGGTTTCTGGGTACAGGCTGTGTTTTCTTTATGCTTTCTCTTTGAGGGAGGTGAATTGATCTTTCTATTCTTCATTCCGACAGCTTGCTCTGAATCATTTGTCCTGAGTCTCCTTGTAGTGCCCTCTGTATACACTGGGATTTTGGCATTCTCTCTCATCCCCATTCGCATACCACCATATGCCACCAGTGTCACACTGTAATATAATATGCTTACATACTATTTGTTTGCTAAATTAACAAATAAATGAATCTGGTAAGGACAGGGGACAATACTTATCTGTGTGCACTGTAAATAGTGGGGATACACACTAATCAAAGTCTAAATATTTAAAAGTTGTGTTGTTACTTCAGTGAGTGTAAAGTATAAATATGTGCCCTCTTTGATATGTTTGATATGATGGTTAAATATATGATATATTTTTAACAAAAGTATACTATGATACTCAAGATGAATTAAATATTATAAATATCTGCCATATTACAAATGACTTCTGCTGATAAAGAATAAAATGTAAAAATAATGGAAATATATGTATGCATAATAATAGTTCATATATACTTAATACATGTAAAATCACAAATTATTTTATAATCATATTAATATGATAAAATAAAAATGCTGTTATTTTATTATATTGTGATATACTATAATGCATTCATGTAATTATAACAATTTTTATTAAATGTAATAGCATTAACAAATTTATATTAACAATATACCATTTCTTATAGTAAAATTTGCCTTCAAAAAGCAGACTGAATTTTTTTCTATGATTTTAAAATGTTCCTGTTATGAACTATCAACTATCTATAAAACTAAAACTAACTTTAAATCTCACTGAATTAATAGCAAATTTTAAATATAATTACATTTCATTAAATCTTAGTAATAAATAACTAAAGGTTATTGCTTATAATATAACCATTATGCTAATATGCATAGCAATTATATTTTATGTATTATATAAGTATGCCTTAGTATGCATAAGCCATATATCAGCATGCAGATACAAAATAAGAAAAACTATTTAAGATATTTAAGAAGATATTATATTCATGTTATTTCCAATAAAGATCTTGACAACTTACATAGGTTGTCCTTACTTTATTTAAACATGTGCTGTCAAATTCTCCCTGAACTCTAACTTGTGTTCATCTAATGCAAAACAAGCATAACGCCCAGAAACAGTTGTCAGATTCATAGTTGCTTAGTTTGTGTTTCAAGAACAAAAATAGAAATCCATTGAGAAATTTTCCCATGTATTAATAATACTAGTTTTGAGAAAAGATACTGAAGCTGACTGTCCCACATCTGGATAATGCTGTTCAATAAGGTCAAGTCACAGAGGCAGTCAGGAGTCATTTACATGTATTTGCTAGCATAAGCTTTACCATTATGATGTGTGGAATCTTTCTTTCTTTCTTTTTTTTTATTAGATATTTTCTTTATTTACATGTAAATTTTCCCTTTCCCAGGTTCCCCTCCAAAAAACAAACAAACAAACAAACAAAACAACAAGAACAAACTCCTTTTCCCTCCCCCCTCCCCATGCCTGCCACCCCACCCTCTCCCACTTATTGACCCTGGCATTCCCCTACATTGGGGCACAGAACCTTCACAAAGCCGAGGTCCTTTCCTCCTATTGATGATCGAATTTGCAATCCTCTACTATACACATGTTGCCAGAACATTCAGTCCCACCCTGTATAGTCCTTGATTGGTGGTTGGGTCCCTGGGAGCTCTGAGGGTACTAGTTAGTAATTGTTCGTCCTAAGGGGCTGCAAATTCTTCAGCTCCATAGAACCTTTCTCTAACTCCTTCATTGGGGACCGTGTACTCAGTTCAATGAATGGTTGTGAGCCTCTACATCTGTATTAGTCAGGTATTGTCAGAGCCTCTCAGGAGATAGCTATATGCTTGTCCTTCCTTCAGTCTCTGCTCCATAGTTAATCTCTGACACTCTTTCTGTGGGTGTTTGGTTCCCCTTTTTAAGAAGGAATGAAATGTCCACCTTTTGGTCTTCCTTCTTCTTAAGTTTCTTGTGGTTTGTGGGTCGTTCTTCCTGTATTCCAAACTTCTGGGCTAATAACCACTTATCAGAGAATGCATACCATGTGTGATATTTTGTGATTGGGTTACCTCACTCAGGATGATACTCTCCAGATCCATCCATTTCCCTAAGAATTTCATAAATTCATTGTTTTTAATAGCTGAGTAGTACTCCATTGTGTAGATGTACCACACTTTCTGTATCCATTCCTCTGTTGAGGGACATCTGGGTTGTTTCCAGTTCCTGGCTATTATAAATAAGGCTGCTATGAACATGGTGGAGCATGTGTCCTTATTACATGATGGAGCATCTTGTGGGTATATGCTCAGGAGTGGTATGGGTGGGTCCTCTGGTAGAACTATGTCCAATTTCCTGAGGAACCGCCACACTGATTTCCAGAGTGGTTGTACCAGTTTGCAATCCCACCAGCAATGGAGGAGTGTTCCTATTTCTCTGCAACCTCTCCAGCATCTGCTGTCACCTGAGTCTTTTATCCTAGCCAATCTGACTGGTGTGAGGTGGAATCTGAGAGTTGTTTTGATTTGCATTTCCCTGATGACTAAGGATGTTGAACATTTCTTTAGGTGTTTCTCAGCCATTTGGTGTTCATCAGTAGAGAATTCTTTGTTTAGCTCTATGCCCCATTTTTTAATAGGGTTATTTGGTTCTCTGGAGACTGACTTTTGAGTTTTTTGTATACATTGGATATTAGCCCTCTATCAGATATAGGGTTGGTAAAGATCTTTTCCCAATTTGTTGGTTGCTGCTTTGTCCTATTGACAGTGTCTTTTGCCTTACAGAAGCTTTGCAACTTTATGAGGTCCCATTTGTCAATTCTTGATCTTAGAGCAGAAGCTATTGGGGAATGGAGGGATTCTGGAAACCCACTCTTCCATCACAGTGGATGTTGCCACTCTCCGTCAACTGCTTGAGTGCCTAAATCAAATAGGATATTCACAGGGGAGGAAGAAAGTTGGAAATTGAGAAACATTTATATCATTTTTATCCAATAACCAATGTAATGCATAGTACACATCTCTTTGTATATATTTCTTTCAAAGGCACAAATAATTGAAAGGGCACATTAGTAACCTCACTGTGGCAAGTTCATAAAAAGCTTTTTCCTAAACTAGACAGACTCTAACATGTACTTCTGTTCACTCTTTTTATTTCCCAACTATTATGTCTAGCATAACAAAGCAAGGGATAAAATTCTGACTTTTATTTTTCTTTAGAGTTTATTGAGAAAAAGAAGTTGAATTTAATAGTTTAGTCTAAAATATTCACATCCTATTTCTATTCTACAAACAGTACACCATTCATATTTATCTATTCCCATTCTAGTTGCTTGTATCTATTTGACTCTACTATACTGCATGAACATCTGTCTACTATTGAGAGAAAAAATGATTACTTCACAAATATACATTATAAGATATGAATATGATTTTATATTAAGGAGTGTATACTGATTTATCTGTCAAAACTGTAAATCGATTTTCTTCTAAATATAATAACATCCTATCTATGTGTATGTGAGATACACATGTGTATATACAGGATCCTAAGATAACAAGTCCAAACAGTATTCACAATGAAAACCTTCCGTGTGAATGGCTATTCATGACCTACATTATCAACAAAGAATTAAATGAAACCAGACATGTTTTTCTTGGTTTGTGGAGCAGTTTTCCTCTTTTTAGATATTTGTGGAGAGTAGCTGTCAAAGGTCTTTTTGCAAGTTCACCTAATGTATTGTCTCCATATGTGTTGAATATAGCTTAGTGCTAACTTGGAGCCAAGAGGATATCCAGTTGCCAAAGTTTTCAGGGAGACAAGGTTTTAGTCAGATTCACTGTGGAAGTATTTGGGGAGCATTTTTATTCCAGAAGTGTTGAAGGTTCCTTCATGCCAATTGAAGTTTAACTTTAGACAATCTTCCCACTAATAAAACTTAGATATTTTATGTCAGTGCCTGTAATTGAATTTTGGAACCTATTCTTTTATCTTAGTTGTGCAGTAAAATTTGCAGACTTCTTCATCTTGTGATGTAGTCACGGGCTCTCAACAAGGCCAACAAACAACATAAATAGTCCCACATGCTGCCTACTCTGAAAATAATTTGGACTTTGCTTACCACCGATATATACTATTGACAATCCAAAAACAATGCCATATTTTAAATTTAGAAATAGTTCATGACATACACACTTGGAAATGTGCTACCTCACTATTAAAAAGGAAAAAAATGTTTTGTAGTTAGAGCGGAAAGAGAGATGTGAGTCATCCTTTTCCCTCTTCCTCTAAGCTCTTCCTTTCTTTATCTCTCTCAGGTTTTACTTTCTCCTCCTCTTCTTCATTTCCCTGTCCTGTCTTTTTTCATCTTTTGTTTAATTTAAAAAATAATTTGATATTAAACATCCTTTAGTTTTTACCTAGGTTCAAGATGATGGAATTTGAATAAACAAAGATGTACTCAGTCCTTGGTAAAATGGAGCTTGTGGATATGACACAGAAACTCAACTATCAACAAGTCAACTATCCGGTAAGTACATTAAGCTTGAAAATGGTACATGTTATAGAGAAAGTGGAACAGAAATTTGATTACAGGATGTAAAATTTCTTATGGGATAGGGTGGATGTATCTGAAATGACAGTGGGATAGTAGCTCGGCTCCCTGTCAAGGGCTGATCCATCAGCTGGGTCCTGCATATCTTCCAGCTTTCTTGATACATTCCTTTATTGACTAACTATGCTTTACACTTGTTCATTTAATCTTTCTATTACAATGTAGGTCTGTTATTTGACTTGCAAACCTCTGTCATCCCATCCCTGGGAACATCAACTAACTCTTGAAGATACATTTCCAACATCTTGAATATTGCCTGGAGCATTTCAAGTAATTTATGCTCCAAATTCTGGTCTGATTCCAGATCTTATTATAGACTTAGTGACTAATGCTTTCTCTAAGCTAGTGACATCCAGTGGCTGGGGAGGTGAGGGTAGTATGAACTAAGCTATCATTGCATATAAAAAGAAAGAAATTTCATTTCTATGGACAGAAAAAATGAAATTAATTCCATCCTTAGAGGCCCTGAGCCAGCCCTGTCCACAATTAAGGCTCTTTGTGTTTAATATATAACATTACTTACTGTGAATTATTGCCACACTTATACTAGAAGAATACAGAACATATATACACCCTGCTAAATCCCCAAGCCTTATGAAACAATTTTCAAAACTATCTCATAAAATGTTAATAAAACATCTTTCCTCAAGATTATCTCTTCATACAAGGATTGCTTCCCTCTCTTATTCCTGCCTCTCATTTTTCTCTTTTTGTTCATTGACTCCTAAATACAGTTGTTAATTTGATTTTCTATTTCTTTGCATTTCTATAAACTATTCGTATTTTAGTGCACAGCTGCTATTATCTCTCAACCTTGAAAACATTTAGCAAAGTCACTATTATTCACCAGTCAGTATGTGATGTGAAATGGAAAAACACTTAGCTATTGGTGGCCAGAGCAACATAAGTTGCTTGTTTGTTGCCATGTTTCTTTTATGTATCACAAATAACAAAATGCTGGTGATTGAATTCAAACACTTAGGCAAGCTAAACACATGCACTGTGATCTGCTATTAAGTTGTAGCTTTGTGCAAGTCATCACTCTTCATGATGGTTCACATGTGCCTCTAGGATATTGTTCCAGTTTACATCTGTATCTGCATTGGTTTCCCCTGTGCTGTTTCCACTAGAAATTTTCTACTTTTTCTTCTTTCTTAAGTTAGACCAGCACTCATGGCTCTAATTGATATATACAATTAATAATCCCCAAGGCAATGTTTCCTGATACAAACTTGACTCGAAAGATTCGTGTGAGTGTGTGTGTGTGTGTGTGTGTGTGTGTGTGTGTGTGTGTAGACACTTCCTTACTTCCACAGAATCTCAACTTCAGCATGCTCAAAACTGAACACAGCATATTTAGCCAAACCATATTCTAACCCTGTTTTCCTTAGGTCAGGAAACTTTCCATAAGCTCTCTTCACACGCAGTCTACTTCTGGCATCCACAAAATGATCAAACTTGCAAAGATGTTCAGAGGATAAAGTAATAGATGGAAATTACCTAATTCATTGCTTAGCTTAAAATACTAAGCAAATAGAAGCCTTAATAACAAAAATGTTATTAAGGAAACAACAGTTTTCTGCAATAAATACAGCAACTTCCCACTGATATTCTGAGTGGAAATATCCATTTTTAAACCTTTTTCCACATATGCAGATGTGTATAACATTTAAGTAGCATATCACATGAATCTGACCTTGGAGATATTATGTGTATCTGATAACAAATGTTCTTTGGACAAAACCCTTCTTACTTCCGAATACAGGCTATAGTTATGCCTGAAAAACTCATGCTCATCCTTGTACCTCCAAGCCAGACATTCCATCCTCAGTGCAATCTTTTGCCACAGGGCTACTCAGTGTCTTAGACTCTTTGCAAGAACAGTAGTTGCTTTGTACAACAGTCACTTTTTTCTAATCCTTGAAGTTATTTTTTCTATACCTTGAACCTCTTGAGTATGAGAACTACATCTTAATGATTTCGACCTGGGTTTGGTGAGAATACTCTGTAAAACATGCACATCTTTAAAGGACCATAAAATCTTCCTTGTCTCATCACAAACTTGTGAGCTATGAGTCATTTCCCGAACTCAGGGTGATTTCAGCCTTCAGTGAGAGGGCTCTCTTGTATTCACAGCCATATTGTAAAACCAAAACCATTTTAATTTTACCACCTATAATACAGTAACTACTGATAAATGTGATGCATTTGAAACCTGGATTTTCATTTTGAACTCCTGCAAAGTGGTACTGGGTTCTGAATGTCATCTCAGATTTAGAAAGTTCCATGCAAACAGTTTTGGTTATCTCAGCTGTCTTTAATTTGCTCTACAGTGTGATTTCCCAGTGACATCTTCTGACATTAATTTAATGACTAATGCTGTAAGATGCTGATTGTCTTTTTGTTCCTCAAGACTTTCACATGAGATGACTAACAAATGAAGAAAACAATGTTAGCTTTCCAACAGTGGAAGAGGCCAGGCTGAGTTTCTCTATCTGAAAATACATGACCAGGAGGAGAAAGAGGAAGGTGCTTTGCTCCAGAAAGTTTCCAGAAGCAGTATTTTCTAGGACTGAGTTTGGAGTTTAGAATGTATTGAATAAAACTATCACATTATGAGTCTCAAAAGAGATGTGGAGAGCTTTGTAGAGATAAGTTTCCTGTAGCCACCAGACAAAAGTGACCACAAAATATCCTTCTAAGAGTGCAAATGCATTGCAATCATTTGTGTGTAAAAAGCATCAAGGACATTGCAAGACAGAATGATACTGTAGAGAGTACTGTGGATTTTATGGAATGGTAGAGAGGAGAATTCACTATTTTGCTTTCTCCATTGTCTGGAGAGGCCCCCTTTCATTGGCTCCATGACCCTCCATTTTCAAAGCTAGCATTTTGTGTTCAGGTTCTATTACGAGGTTATCTTCATTTCTATCTGTTCTGCCTTGGCTGTGATCAGAATAAACCTGCCCAAGGTGTTCAGTGTAATTGGTCTATATTAGCCCCAGTAAGTCTGCAAACAGACTCTCATTCTCTAGCATCATCTTTCCTTATTATAGAATGTCTTAAGTTTGGTCAATGAACATGGGGGTAACCTTGGAAGAACATAATCCCTTTACAACTAAATATATAACTGTCCTTGGAAAAGTTGTCAGATAAAATACTCCCTGTTCTAAGTAACTTACATTTGGAGTAAACATGTTAACTATAGCTATGTCCTACAAATTGGTGGTATAATATTTCTTAAATATTACATGCTGAATGCTTACCCTGAAAACTTTAATTTATCTGAAATACACTTTTAACTGTGTGCCTTGTACTATTTGTGGTGATTTTTGACAGTTTTACCTGGATCATACATTAACTAATATTGTATAACAGGCCTTCATATCTCCATAACAGGGACCATAGCACAACTGAGACCATGACAGAAGCACAATTCAGGTCTTGAGAGGCAGCACATGGCAAGCAACACCTGCCAAAATAAGGGAAAGACATGAACCATCAAAGTCTATAGTTCTGGCAAAGTCCCTTAATGTCCTAACCTTGCTTTTTTGGCCTCTGTAGTTCTGATTCTGGGTATTTGTTCTTTGTATTTCAGGTATGTCAACCTAGGACTATGGCCTGTGTCTCTCTGCCACTGATGCTGAGTCTCTCTGCTGCTGTCATATGTTAGTTAAAAGAAGGCAATGCATAATCATGAAATATTTTATTATAGGAAAGAGAAAATAGGCTGGCCATGAGGAGAGAAAGAAAGAAGAGGAAGGAGAGGAGAAGAGAAGGAGAAAGAGGGCAAGAAAGGAAGAGAGCAAGAGAGGAAGAGAGCAAGAGAGGACAAAGAGCATAAGAGAAAGAAAGCAAGAGAAGACAAAGAGCAAAAGAGGGAGAAAGAAAGCAAGAGAGAGGGGAGGGGGCAAACTGCCTCATATTGTGTGAGGTGTGGCTATCTGTCTGTGGGGTGGTGCATGCCTGGCTGTGGTCAGATGACTGGGGGTAAGGTC